>APFE030143927.1:1698-23303 GCA_000404065.3 Pinus taeda | reverse complement strand
TCTTATATATAGAAAGGAGGTTTTTTCATTTGAATCATCCAAGAATTGTTCATTTATGTAATGTAAAGGAGGTTGCCCCCTCGAAGAGGCTGAATTCTAAGGCATTGATCTATCTTTTCTATCTTTTCTTGAGCTGGTTTCATAACACTATGCTTCAACGAATGGTAAATAAACACAAGACCAACTAGAATTTAATGCTCTTCCCTGCTTTATGGGCCTATAGAACTTCTATCAAGACCACCATCGGGTTCACTCCTTTCCACCTTGCTTTTGGAGAGGAGGTAGTTTTACCAATCGAGTGTGAAATCCCTTCCCTTCACCTTGTTGTTGAACTCCTCCTAGATGCACAAACTTTATAACAATGATTCATCATGCTTGAGTGCACCACCAAAGATCCTTGTGTTGCATTGCAAACCATTGAAGCGGCCAAAAAGTGCACCAAAGCTCAGTATGACTGTAAATTCCACCCTCGTGCCTTCCATGAAGGCAACCTTGTTCTTGTGTATGACCAAGCTCATGATGTCTTGGGGCATGGGAAGTTTGAACCATTATGGATAGTGCCTTATATCATCCATAAGTGTTTGGGAAAGAGGGCATACCTGTTAAAGGGTCCAGAAGGAGAAATCCTTCCCAATCCTCGAAATGCACTCTACCTCAAGAAATTTTACCCATCGCATTTCCCATTAAAACGTGTGTATCTCTTTATTTCTTCTTGCATTTAGGTAGTTTACATCCCCCACATTCTTACACATTGTCTTTTGGCATCTTTCAGATGGATCCATCATCCACACCTTATATTGGTTATGCCAATGGTGTGAGCCGCTTCACCAGGAATCTCGCCTCGAAAACTTGGGCCATTTTTACCCCCTTGCATTCGTTAGTCCACTCCAGCGACGTTTGCATTGGATATTCCACCAATAACCAAGCCGAATATGATGTTGTGATAGGTTTGTTAGCCGATGCCCTTGATCATCGCATCCTTCACCTTCATGTTTGTCTTGATTCCTTGTTGCTTGCCATGCAATTGAATGGCGTTTATCATGTGCATAATCCTATCCTATTTAGAAAATATCTACAAGTTAAGCTTTTGGTGCATGAATTTGAATCCATTTCATTCAATCATGTTCCTAGAACCCAAAATCACTATGTAGATACCATTTCTAATAAAATTCTAAATTGGAATTTAACACATGTAAGAAGACATCCATAAACAAATGGCAAACCACAATCATCACAAAAAGATGCATAATCATAATTATGAATCTTAATACAGTGCTTTGAGTTCACTACTCTAGATACATCTGATGTGCTCATTCGCATGTTATTATAAAACAAAAATGGGGAACCACATGCCCCTATGACTAATCACTATCATCTGTAGGCTCTTGAGCCAACGGTTACATTCCCCCAGCCCGTAGATCTCGTACTACCCAACCGGGCATCACAATGCACTACATGATGCCTTGCCACTCTGAGGAAAGACCCGTACACTCATTTGTATATCGATATTCTATCTCATGCCACCTGCGCTCTGTCACCCCAGTCTGTAATATGTCACGTATATCTCGGAGATACTCCATGAGAGCATCACCACCTGGTCTCTGTTGTGATGAGGTATGACCCTGATCTGTAGCCTCTGGCACTGTAGCTTGTCCCATGTATCATGTTTTCCTCACTGGTGCTATATTTGCATACCACGAAGTCTAGAAATCAGTACCACTTACATATATTTATTAAACTATAAATACGTCAAATATATAACAACTTTCACTTACCATTTGGGCCTTATGCTCGTCCTAGTGGAAGTGGTATGTCAGGATCCCCCTGATAGTTCATGCCACTATATGGATAGTCGTTTATGTACAATGGCATTTGGTCCCAATGAGCGAAAAAATCAGGATGGAACACTCGTCTGACTCCCCCTCCTCCACCTCAATTCAGTAGTTCACCCCAACAGTGCATGTTGGGCTCTTGTGGGCCCCCATCATGGATCTGAACATGAGGTCGAATAGTGGGGATCTTCTCAAAGAAGAGTGAGCTAAAAATATCCCAAATGATTAGTTATCATTAGTCCTCCGTCTGCATAATATTAGTTTTCGTTTCAATGATGACAACATCATTTAGGCCCACCCATTGTAGGTCCCTCCCAACACACTCTCCACCAACATCATCTACCCTTCAGTGATATGGTGGAAGGAATGAGCACCACAGATCTACAACACTATTGCAGTTGTAGCTCGTGTCTCAAGCCTCTCCAAGTCACTGACCTATATGGTCGTTCCCTTTGCATGACTCCCTGGTACACAGTGGCAATCAACAAACTCACCTATATGCCTCCCATAAGGCAACACTGGTTGTATCTCCCCTACCACCCTCTAAGGGGGAAATCCGGTCATAAACTATATCTCTCTTATCGTGATCTCAATATTGTGCCATTGTACTACAAAGGCCTCCTGATCTAGGTCCCAGTAACTCACTATCCTCGACAGTAAGGGATCACCTGCCCTCATCATAGGGTTCTCTACAAACTCCAACATGCCATATCATGCCAACACCCCTCTCACTACTTGATTCCCCTAAATATCAACACTTAGGGACTCTATATCTTGTTCTCACCATGATACCTTCAACTTTGCCATACCTGAAAAATATTATTATGTTTTTTCAGTCGAGATTCAAAGGCATGCATGTCTAGTACTTAGCTTTAGCTCCTAGCAGACCACCAGTCTTGCACATCCTCTCAATCCAGAACACAACTTTTTTCCTTAAAAACTATGTTGGATGTACTTGTGGGCCTAGTTTCTATGTTCTAGAAAGCTGAACAGGTCCCCAAAAGTGCGTTGTGACCATGAGAATGAGTAGCAGTCCCCCAAAGAGAGTTGAAGCCCTAATCTGAAAATCTAATCCACCAAAAATGATGAGTAAGGTTAGGCCACCTACCTCCAACTCACAAATCCTGATTTCAACAGTCGGTTTGTCCGCTACGAGATCCACAAGATTTAGGGCCTTCTCCTCCTCTCCAAAATCTCTGAAAATGAATTGGATTTGGGGGAAAAGCCCTTTTCTGGAAAAACCCTAGTTTTTTCGTCACCCATTGCAACCAAACCGTAGCTCTATGAACCGTTAGCACCATTGGAAAGCTCTCACTGAGTTCTATAATGGGTCCCTATTTTTTTTGGTAATTTGACACTTCATCGGGAAGCCATTTTTCCATGAGGTCTCATTTTCCGCCTATTAAAACCAAATTTATTCATTTAAGCCACTCATACTCTGGTACCACTTTACCTTTTCACTGGTTGAATCACATGTGGATTTTCTTCATGAGAAATCATCATTTACTCATGTTTTCATGGCCCCCTCTAGGCCTCCCCAACGTGGTAGCATCATCGATTCACCCTTGTTAAAAGCATCATATATGAGTCACCCTTGTATTTGTGGAGCCTGTTTTGAGTCCCCTTGTGTCCCGTTACATTGTTTCATACATCGTTGTGTTGTATCCCTCTCATTTTACTCATATTTGGCCTCCAACTCTACTACTCTGTCTTTGTTGAACCCCCATTTTAGTCATTGACCATCCCCTCCAGAATCAAGTCAGTCACAACCAGGTCAACCATCTTTATTATGCTCTGACAAGGGAAGTCATTAGTCTGCCACCCATCTTGTTTCCTTCCATCATCATCGTTGGTGTCAGTCCATCAGTCATTATACTATGATCCCTCTTGCCTTTGTTGAGGATTCCTCATTGCCTTATCTCTGGAGGGCCCCATTCTGTCGACCTCAGCACATTTATTCCAGAAGAGTGGTTTAAAGGGCAGTGTACATTGGTTCCAGGTTCCATCTTTGTTTGGTTCCTTGAATCAAGCAAAGGGATTGATTATTTCTCTTTGACTTGGTTGTTTCTCACGTGCTCGACATCAACTCTTGATCGCATTATTAAGATTCATACACTTGATGGTTTGATGATCCAGATGATTGTCCCATTGATTCCTGGGTGTGTGTGAGGTGTTCCAAACCTCATGAGGGGGTGGTCGTTCAGGTAACCCCCCACATGTCTGGATGACCACAAATGTTGATCTAGCCTCAGATGTAGTTCCGCAAATGTGATGGGTTTGGTTTTCGTTGCTTGCAGTGCCTACAATATGCATGTCTCCTTCAAATGATCTATTCATATCTTCATAGCCCTTTCTTGTTCAGAAGGAATTATTTAGCTGTAATCCTCCCTCACCATTTCAGCTTGAGGGGAATTATGTCTCATGTACTCATATGTTATTGTATTAAGTCCTGACCTATGTTTTTTCTAGGCGCATTATGTATATGGGATCCATTGTATTATTTTTTGGCTCATTAATGCCATGGTATCATATATCATGTACTTTGTAGCTCAATCCCACATTGATGGGCTCATCATTATTATTTGTACGTAGTTATATATGTGGTTATTGGTATGCCTCCCCCGCCTCATTTGAGATCATGTACTCCCACATAAAAGGAGACTTCTATCAGTTTAGTAGGTCTCACCCCCTCCACGTTTGTCTGTCCTTGTGTTGCTTCAGTTCTTTCTCTCTCTCTTTGACTCCCCTTTTGGTGTCTCGTGGAAGTGTAACCTACAATGTATTTTAGTCATACGATTTCCTCCTAACACTAATACGTGTGGGGGAAATCTGTTATCACTAAAAATGATTACCTAACCATTTCTAACTAGGTGGATCAAAATACATCATGCAGGATTGATTTTACCATAGTAAAATCACTTTCACATGGAAAATAATTTAGTAAACCACTTTTATTAAATTGTTTTATGATTTAAATAAAAAAACCCATGGGAATAATTAGATAAATCATTATTTATTTAATTTTCTCTAGGAATAATTATTAAATCATTATTTAAATAATTATTCCTTCTCACATTTTTATTAAATCTCTTATGAATAATTAAATAAATGACTATTTATTTCATATTCCTTATTTCTATTATTGGAATAATTGTTAAAACATTATTTAATAATTATTTCAATTTGATACCATTCTTAATTCTCGCAAAATAATTAATAAATCATTTTATTTGTTAATTATTTCTAAATCAAGATATTTAACCATTTTAATTGTCTTTTCCCTCTCCAATAAATATAATAAAGTATTCCACGTGGTTAGATATTGATTTGGTTAATATTATTTTATTATTTTCTATTTTCAAGATTAACTCAATACTTTGTTATAAATATGAGGGTTTTTCATTCATTCTTCACCATGATCATAATTATTGTCACCATTATCATCTTTCTGCTTTTTAGCTCCCATTCGAGTTCTCAAATTTTTGTTTCGGTTTTTCAAATATTGAGAGAGAAGATCATTTTCTGAAGCATCAAGGACATCAAAGGACCCATCCCATAAAGGGGGACTTACAGACCCATTTGTAGATCTCATTCATCAGGTGTTTTTAATAAAGAATTTATTCAATTAAAGTCTTTCCATTTGGTTTATTGCATTATATATTTTTACTATTGCTTTATATTATTGATCGTCTATACTTTTTGTTGCAAGTTTTCCATTTTTATTGCAAACCTAAATTGCAAGCAGCTATCAACTTGTTGTTAGGGTCACTTGTCACCTAGTGACTTAAGTGAAGTGTTTTTGGTACACCTTTCAAGAAATTTCACACTAATAGGGGAGGTGGGCTACTGCCCCCTGTAAACCCCGACAAGGGGAGCTGCCACCCTTCATATAACCCCCCGCCCTTCGGGTGCAACATACAATGCTTGGAACTAGTAGTGCAAAGAATATAACACACACCCAACATTGAGCAGGTTTATGTCAAAACCAAGGAAGGAGCATTGCACAACAATGAATTATGTTTTCAAGTATTTGTGTGGCATCAGTGATTTTGGTTTGTGCTACCAAGGAAGACTAGGAATGGATAGATTTTTGGACATACATGGTTTTGTTGATGTAGAATGGGCTAGAGATTTGAATCGAAGAATATATAAAAGTGGGTATATGTTTAACCTATTTGAAGGAGCAATTAGTTGGATGAGCAAAAGACAATCTATAGTGGCACTTTCAACTACAAAGGTTGAATACATGGCATCCACTCATGCAAGCAAGTAGTTTGGTTGCAAATATTGTGTTCAAGTATGGATTTGGTACATCAAGTTATAAGGATAGGTTGTGACAGTAAAAATGAAATTTTCTTGGCAAAGAACCTTTCTTATCATTCAAAGGAAAAGCACATTGATGTTCAATATCACTTCATGAGGGATATGGTTGAAGATAAAAAGGTGTTGCTGGTAAAAGTGGACACTCTGAAGAATGTTACAGGTGCATTGACAAAGTTTGTGAGCACTGATAATTTTTATTGGTGTAGAGAAACAATGGGAATTGCAACCCTAGACCAATCACTAAGATCTCCTATGACCCCTGGTGTGGAAAGAAAACAACAAATGGGAGAATGTCGAGTGTGTGTTATATTATTTCTACACGTTATGGGATCTGGGGCAACACCCCATTTTTTTTATGCGGACACAAGGATGGGGGTTCGGACCCAAAGATGGTGGGCAGACATATCCATGGTTTTGTGCATGGTTTTCTGGTCATGGTGGTTTTTCCCCATAGTATTTGTAGATCTGATCAAGGGAACTACGATTATGTTCTAATCTAGGGTTAGTGGATTAGGGTTTATGAATGTCTCAACATGTATATATATGTATTGTAACATTGAAAGGAATATAATGAAAAATCAATATGATATTCCCGTTTTTGGGATCTAGGAGAAAATCTTTGTGTATATTTTTTTTATGTTCTTGCCATTGTATATATATTTTTTTAAGAATTCGTTTGCAAATAATTTATGTACATTTTTTTAAAACTTCACTATTATATTATATATATTATTATATTTATATATATATAATCTATATTTATATATATTTTATATATATATATTATATATATTATTATATTTATATATATATATAATATATTATATTATTTGGGTTGGTAGAGCCCTGCAAAGGTCTAGAGATTGTATTTATTAATATACCAATTTCCAGGCTAGGTTGCAGGGCTCTGCAAATCTCAGGGAGGGTAGCCTCTATATATTTATTACCACATATAACTATATGCATATGGAACGAGTAGGGGTTGAGCTAATTCTTGATACCTTAAGGGCACGGCCACCAAGTTATGATAGCACGTGTGATAGAAGCATTGTGACCAAGCACTGAGGGTAGAAAAAAAATTCCCAAACTATATATATATATATATATATATATATTTAATATTATATATATAATATATATATATATATATATATTATATATATTGCTTAAGTTGTGGGGCCTGGAAGAGCATGAAGAATCACATCTTATAGGCCATATGACTAGGAGCCATGTCCACAGGCACACAGGAAGGAGAGATCCTAACCGTCGAATGTCACGTAGTGTTAGCACCATCCACGTGTCCCAGAGGAATTAACCCAATGATTTCAAAGGGAGACCAAGGCAATCCCATCAGGATTGAAACTCTAGGATGATGTAGTGGGTTGGGGTCGATTGTTAATCATTTGGTGCATCGAGGCTGAGGACCTCCAAATCACATATAACATGAAATTTGAATTTTACTATGTAGAGGAGGGTCAGGTGGGACCCCAACTAGCATGGTAGGTGATATGGCCTCAATGCCACGTGGCGACTTTGGAGGTAGACACGTCTTAGTTGTATTTAGGGTTTTCATGAGGCCAAATGGATA
Organism: Pinus taeda; assembly: GCA_000404065.3. NCBI lineage: Eukaryota > Viridiplantae > Streptophyta > Pinopsida > Pinales > Pinaceae > Pinus > Pinus taeda. Next base: position 15,560 of record APFE030143927.1, on the reverse strand, counting down.
GTAAATGGGTGACACATGGCACAACCAAAGGGGAGACACATGGAGGGTGACGTCACCCCAGCGGAAAGAGTTGTTGATGTCACCCTAGATCCTTGTCCCCAGTGATTTCTTATGGAGTCAAGTGTAATCCCGTTGGGATTTAATCCTCGAGGTGAGGTGTGTTGGAAATACTGAGAGAGGGGGTGAATCAATATTTCTTTTCAATTGTTATTTTTTCCAGTCGAAACATTTATATTCAGAACAAAAGATGAACAACAAGAATAAATGCTTTTATTAATATAATCTTTGCAAGAAAATAGATACAATATATATATATATATATATGGTTCCAATATGTTGCCAAGAACCAACTTGGACTTTTGCGAGGCTCCAACCTCCAGAGCACCAACTCTATTTTGTCAAGGAACCAACCTTGGACTTAGGAGAACCAACTCCCATGAAACCAATCCTTCCAGTTCTGAGGCACCAACCTCAAGGGCTCCAACCCTCTGCTGCAAACTATCTAGATCTATTTTGTCAAGGTACCAACCTTGGATATAGGAGCACAAACTCCAAGGACACCAATCCTTCAAACTTCTGAGGCACCAACCCCAAGGGCTCCAACCCTCTTGTCAAGGCATGTTTGATAGTATTGTTCTACTCTCAGAACTCTTCTTTACTGAGTTCTGCCTATTTACAGGTTCACTGTAGTCTCCATGCTATAGCATCAATGCCAATCAGTCTTCATATGAAGAAGTCTATACAACTCTTCATACTGTCCACACAGAGTTTGCAATAGCCATCATGATCTCTGATAATGTCTCCACACAGCTTTAGTGAGTCTACTATTAGCTGCAATAAGCTATGATTAATTCATCTCTGGTCTGAGCCTTTCACAAGTTAGCCCAATCAATAGAGTTGCTCGTCCGTCAGCTTCTTCCTGTCCTACTAGACCTTTGGCTTCCTCTTGTCCTACTGGAACTTCAGCTTCATCTTGTCCTGCTAGACCTACCGCTGCCTTTATTTCTTTCTAACAACCTCTAAACGTTCCTTGTTCTCTATTTTATATTCTTGATGCCCCTGACCTTTGGCTTCCTTTCTCTGCTGGCTCTTCGGCTTCCTCAACGCTCGCTTGATATTTCAGCTTCCTCTGTGCTCACTCTTCGACTTCCTCTGTCTCTTCAAATCCATCAATACACATAGGACATGTTAATGTGGAAGAGAGGTCGAATTACAATAGTGTTGCATATTAAAAAGAATCAGAGAGGCCCTTTTTAATATTCATAAAATATACATTAATTGTTCATGGAAACCATATAAGAGAGACTATAGCCATATAGAGGTCCCACATGCCACGTCATCCTTTTATCGCAATTGTCGCTTTAATATGACAAGGCCTTGAGCCTTTAAACCCGGGACCATACAATATATCAGAATACAAGGATGCACAGGAAATACATGGAAAATACACCCTCTGAACACATAAGGTCAGACTTCAAATGCATTGCACCTGCATCTATAACTTCATTGGGTCCGCTCCTTCACAACTTTATCGCAATCGACAAATTTGCACATAACATAGCCAATTCCCCGATACCTGGACGTGATATTATTTTAAATTGTTTTAATAACTCCGTTGGGTCCATATATATATCGCGATCAATGCTTTCAATGTGGCATCTCATTAAGACTTATGATATGATAATTCCAATGAGGCAGACACAATATGATATTAAATGGCTGTTAATATATCCGTCGGGTCCATGTATTATCGCAATCAGCACTTTCAATGTGGCAAGGCTTTAAAAGAGGCTTGTGATATGCGACGGATGTGATAATATGTTAAGTCATATTGCAATGGTCCAGTCGGGTCTGTATATATATCGCTATTGCAATTTTAATGTGACAAGGCTTAAAACATTGCGATACATAACTCCCGATATGGCGGATGCGATATATCATTAGGGCACGATATAATAGGACCATCGGGTCCACAACTGTATATCGCAATCGGAGGTTTCAGGGATGATATCCCTTTAGACTAGCGACACAACGGATGCGATACTACAATATGGCAGTTTATAATGGAGCCATGGGTCAATGTTATTATCGCATATATATATATATATATATATTATATATATACTCCTTCATTCTTAACTTTGGTTAATGTGGACTTAACCCATAACCCTTTATCCCCTTTGATTCTATTATAAACCTCGTATAATTGGAATATACACAAACACACGGGAACTTGCATTTTCCGCTTTTCCATAGCCTTGGCGCGTTTATCGATGCTTACCTTTATCAGGCTCATTCTCCACCTTATATTAACTCGCGCTAGATCCAATGGCTTGCATGAATTTCGGGTGAGCAATTTGCAAGGAAAATAACCACCCGAAAAAGTGGTTTTTTCTCTCCACCCTCGTGCTATGTCTCACTCAGTTAATGGAATCGGGAGCTCTCCTCTAAATACCACTTACCACCTAGCGTCTACTCAAAAACCACTGCCATTGTTACAAAATCCACCTTTTGGAATATAACCATGTGCATTCACTTTGACTTTAACTCGATATTATTTACTTTAACCCTATATATGTGGTTATATACTTTAACCTGATATATACTCCTTCGTTCTTTTCTAGTTTGATATGACTCCATGATGGCTTTCAATGCACTGCTCCAATAGATCTTCCTTGATATTCCTCCAATATCGCATGATATGGCTCCTCTGTTAACTGCTCTTCCGTTGGCTTCTCCTCCTGATGCGTTTTCCTCTTTGTTCCTTCTAATGAACAATATGGCTCCTCCATTAATTGCTCTTCTGCTGGATTCTCCTCTTGATGTGTGTTCCTCTTCTAATGGCTTCCCTAATGGCTTCCAATACCACTCCAATACCTCTTCTCTACTTTGATAGCTCTACTCTAATAGCTCCTATGACTTCCAATATTCTCTCCAATGGCTTGAATGTCTTGGCTTTCCTCTGGTTTCTCCTCATGGCTTCTTGCTCCTATTTCTTCATGGATTTGCTCTACTTCTCCTTGGCCTCACATCATTTTTTACTCATCCAGAATATTGCCATATTGACATTAATGACAATCTAGGTCAACATTCTCCCCCTTTTTATTGATGGCAATATTTTTCTTCTCTCCCCCTTTGACATCAATGGCAAAGGAGTGCTTAGGGACTCCCCCTATCAAACTGCTTTTGTTCGTTATGAATAATAGATCTTCATGAGTATGTTACTCCCCTTGTAATAGTGCTCTTCTTTTTACTCAAGATAGATGGATTGATGCTTTATTATCAATTAGCACATTATCCCCTCTTCATGTCTCATAACTACTTTATCATGGCTTCAACAATGCTTAAGGATGCTCCACTTCAATGCATTCAAACAGATTGCAAATAGACACACACCAAATGATCAAGTCCAGGTTTTTATGCTTCAATCCATATTTTGTTGTCTCCACAGTCAGAATTAAGAGGCCTTCATAGTCCGAATTAAGAGAAAATGCCACTGAGATTGTCTTTCTTACTATCTCTCTTTAGATCAGAGTTCCTTTGTATTTTTGTGCTTCTCCTTAAGTTACTGAGCTATATTCGACTACACAACATTCTCCTTTCTATAGTCTTTTGATGAGCCATCTTTTCCTTGTGTTCTTGAAAAAAAAAGATCTCTGCAACTTATCGCCACAAGTAGATTTTGATATCCAATCTATGACTGTATTTTAAATTCTTTTTACTGATTGCCATCTTTTTGCAATGCTTCATTTTTGTTAGATGCTGCCAACTACTCTTGCTTCATGCTTCATTCCTAGATGTATCTGTTTGTTTGAAGGTTACCTCTATTTGTGTCCATAATCTACCTATTCTCACATCAAATCTCTGAGTCGAAACATTTAACATTTGTAATATCAGCACCATAGTTATTTGCCATATTTCTCTAGTATTAGATGACCTTCTCTATTGCTCCAATTTCTACTTAGTGATCAAGTGGAAAACATCTTCAACACCAGTCCAAAGAATAGTTAAGAGATCATGTTCTTGAATGGAGTGCTCCTGAGAAATGATATTTATCAATGAATGATTGTTAATATAGCTCAACAAGGATTTCATAAGGACCCTTTCACTAATAGCTTCTAAAATAATGATAAAGAATCACAGGCTCCCCCTAACTATATGCATCATCTCTTTTGGTAGAATATTCCTATTAAATGCTCAGATTGTCGAAGATCATGTCAACAACATGTGTTGTTGGCTGGAGAGTTCTAGGGACTTTCAGATTGTATTTGCCTTCTTCTCCATACTTGTGTAACTTTCTTCTTTTGCATGGTTCTAACTTGTGTGAGAGCCCAATTTAAGTTACAATCACGTGCCATATGACCAATGTTATGACACTTGAAGCATTTTACATTGTTCATGAATGAGAATTCATGATTTCTTCCTACAAAATTGTTCCTTGGAGATTGTTGGGGACCATAATATCTATCTTTATGATATGGTTGGGGACCATAACATCTATCTTTATGATATGCTTTACAATATTTTTCCATGTGATCAAAGTTTGTACAAGAATAACAATAACCAATAAATAAACTTTGGTACCTAGGAGATGGAGATTTCCTTGATGTACTTCTGAATTCTTTCTGTCTTGAGATCCTTTGATGATAACCATTGCTTCTAGCATCCTTGATATTATCTACATTTCTTCTTGGAGTAGGGTTTCTTCCATTGTTGCCTTGATTTTTCTCCTTGCCTTTGCTGGAACTGGGAACATCACCATTTCTTTCTAGCTTCTTCACATCCCTTTTGTTTGAAGCATTATCATTCTTGTTTGAGGATTCACCTGCATACCCAAGACCTGATTTATCAAATGGACATCTTTAATGGTTGAGCATGTCATCCAAGGCTTGAGAGCTCTTCAAGGTTTTGTTCATCCCTTCAACCTTTTTCCTGAGGAAGACAATCTCTTCTTCCAATCTTTCGCACTCGTTATTCTTCTTAGCAAGTTGTTTCTTAGTTTCTTCCTTGATATGAGCAGCTTCATTTGCTTCTATTTTAAGGGAGATGATATCTGACTTCATTTTGAAGATTTCTTCATTTTCCTTTGCTAGACTACTCTCCATTTCTTCCTTCATCCTTGTAACTTTACATGTTTCGGCCTTGAGAAGTTTGATGTTAGATTTTAATTTGAAAATTTCTTCATCCTTTGCTTTTAGTTGACATATCATGGTGTTTCTCTTCTTTTCTGCTTCATCAACCTGTTCTTCTATGATTTCCAATGCTTCCATTATCTTCTCAGCTCCTTGTGCTAACTTTCTTACTTCTTGTAGTTGAGATTTGAGAGAGGACACCTCTACCTTGTACTGACCAATCCCTTCTTCAAGTTTGTCCAAGATATTGTGCCTTTGTTCAAGTTGACTTGACAAGGTATCTTCCCGTTTCTTTGCTTTATCCAATTGATTTGTCATGGATATGACTTATTCATGATGCTTTCTTTTGCTTTGATGAAATTCCTTCTTAAGCTTGACAAGCTCTTCATCCCTTTCCTGTATTTGAAGCTGGACAAGGTCACCTTTCTTCCTTGTTTGGTCTTGGTCACCAGCTAGTGCTTTCTTCTTAAGTTCCTCGTTTTCCTTTTTCAAATTGATAATCTCTTCCATGGTAGCCGTAAGTTGAGCGAGGAGATCTTCTACAAAATATTTTTCATTCTCTTCATCTTCTAGGTCTTCTTTAGCCTTGATGTCATCATTCTCATTTTCAGCTTCTATGATAGGTTCTGGATTTTCTTCTTGATTTCCGTCATCTTCTTGATTAATGATCATGATCAATGCTCCTTTTGAGTGAAGGTCATGAAGTTTGTCCCATATACCCTTTGCTGACAAACATTTTCCTAAACTGTTATTTATAGAATCAAGTAGCCCATTCAAGATTTCATTCATTGCTTTTGCACTGTACTCATTGGATTCTCCATCCTTCATGCTATCAACAATCACTGATTTCCAAATTTCAATGCCTTGAGACTTTAAGAAACTCCTCATTCTTGCTTCCCATATATTAAAGTTCCCATTGAACCATGGGGCCTCCTCAAATTGATTGTCTTCTATTTTAGTGGTAGAGGGGGACACCTCCTTAGGAGGATTGGAGACGTTCTTCCTTGACTTCGCCATTTGTGTTCTAAAGATCAACCTTCAAGCTGTTTAGGCTTTGAGTGAAGGTGCTGGCTCTAATGCCAATTGTTGGAAATACTGGGGGGGGTGAATCAATATTTATTTTCAATTGTTATTTTTTCCAATCAAAACATTTATATTCAGAACACAAGATGAACAACAAGAATAAATGCTTTTATTAATATAATCTTTGCAATAAAATAGATACAATATATTATATTTATATTTATATATATATCTATATATTATATATATATATATATGGTTCCAACCAGTGTTGCCTAGCACCAACTTAGACTTTTGTGAGGCTCCAACCTCTAGAGCACCAACTCTGTTTTGTCAAGGCACCAACCTTGGACTTAGGAGCACCAACTCCCATGACACCAATCCTTCCAGTTCTAAGGCACCAACCTCAAGGGCTCCAACCCTCTCCTACAAACTATTTAGATCTGTTTCATTAAGGTACCAACCTTGGATATAGGAGCACCAACTCCAAGGACACCAATCCTTCAAACTTCTAAGGTACCAACCCCAAGGGCTCCAACCCTCTTGTCAAGGCATGTTTGATAGTAATGTTCTTCTCTCAGAACTCTTCTTTACTAAGTTCTATCTATTTACAGCTTCACTGTAATCTCCATGCTACATCATCAATGCCAATCAGTCTTCATATGAAGAAGTTTATACAACTCTTCATATTGTCCACACATAGCCTGCAATAGCCATCATGATCTCTGATAATGTCTCCACACAGCTTTAGTGAGTCTACTATTAGCTGCACTAAGCTCTGATTAATTCATTGTTGGTCTGAGCCTTTCACAGGTTAGCCCGATCAACTGAGTTGCTCATCCGTCGGCTTCCTCATGTCTTGCTGGACCTTTGGCTTCCTCTTGTCCTGCTGGACCTTCGGCTTCCCCCTGTCCTATTGGACCTACTGTTGCCTCTGTTTCTTCCAGTTTTTCCAACAACCTCTAAACTTTCCTTGTTCTTTGTTTTATATTCCTAATACCCATGACCTTTGGCTTCCTTTCTCTGCTGGATCTTCAGCTTCCTCAACGCTCACTTGATCTTTCAGCTTCCTCTGTGCTCACTCTTCGGCTTCCTCTATCTCTTCAAATCCATCAATACACACAAGACACTTTAATGTGGAAGATAGGCCGAATTACAATAGTGTTGCATATTAAAAATATCAGGGAGGCCCTTTTTAATATTCATGCAATATACATTAATTGTTCACAGAAATCACATAAGAGAGACTATAGCCATATAGAGGTCCCACATGCCACATCATCCTTTTATCGCAATCACTACTTTAATATGACAAGGCCTTGAGCCTTTAAACCCGGGACCATACAATATATCGGAATACAAGGATGCATAGGAAATACACAGAAAATACACCCTCCTAACACATAAGGTCAGACTTCAAATGCATTGCATTTGCATCTATAACTTCATCGGGTCTACTCCTTCACAACTTTATCACAATCGGTAGATTTTCACATAACATAGCCAATTCCTCGATACGTGGACGTGATATTATTTTAAACTGTTTTAATAACTCCTTCAGGTCCATATATATATATATATATATATATATATATATATATATATCACAATCAAAGCTTTCAATGTGGCATCCCGTTAAGACTTATGATATGATAATTCTGATGAGGCGAATGTGATATGATATTAAACGGTTATTAATACATCTGTCGAGTCCATGTATTATCGCAAACGACACTTTCAATGTGAAAAGGATTTACAAGAGGCTTGCGATATGCGACAGATGCGATAATATATTAAGTCATATTTCAATGGTCCAGTCGGGTCCGTATATATATCGCTATCGCAATTTTAACGTGACAAGGCTTAAAACATTGCGATACATAACTCTTGATATGGTGGACACGATATATCATTAGGGCGCAATATAATAGGACCATTGGGTCCGCAACTATATATCACAATCGGATGTTTCGGGGGTGACAACCCTTTGAGACTAATGACACAGCGGATGCAATATTACATTAGGGTGGTTTATAATGGAGTTGCGGGTCTGTTTTATTATCACACACACACACACACAGATATATATATATATACTCCTCCATTCTTAACTTTGGTTAATGCAGACTTAACCCATAACCCTTTATCCCCTTTAATTCTATTATAACCCTTGTATAATGGGAATATACACAAACACACGGGAACTTTCATTTTCCACTTTTCCATAGCCTTGGCGTGTTTATCGATGCTTACCTTTATCAGGCTCATTCTCCACCTGAGATTAACTCGCGCTAGATCTGACGGCTTGCATGAATTTCGAGTGAGCAATTTGCAAAGGAAATAACCACCCAAAAAAGTGGTTTTCTCTCTCCACCCTCGTGCTACGTGTCTCTCGGTTAATGGAATCAGGTTCTCTCCTCTAAATACCACTTACCGCCTAGCATCCGCCCGAAAACCACTGCCACTGTTACAAAATCCACCTTTTGGAATATAACCACATGCATTCACTTTGACTTTAACCCGATATTATATACTTTAACCCGATATATGTGGTTATATACTTTAACCTTATATATACTCCTCCCCTCTTTTTTGGTCTGATATGACTCCACGATGGCTTCCGATGCACTGCTCCAATAGCTCTTCCCTGATATTCCTTTGATATCGCATGATATGGCTCCTTTGTTACCTGCTCTTCTATTGGCTTCTCCTCCTACTGTGTGTTCCTCTTTGTTCCTTCCAATGAACAATATGGCTCCTCTGTTAACTGCTCTTCCGCGAGCTTCTCCTCCTGATGCGTGTTCCTCTTCTGATGGCTTCCCTGATGGCTTCTGATACCACTCCAATACCTCTTCTCATCTTTGATAGCTCTGCTCTGATAGCTCCTATGACTTCTGATATTCTCTCCAATGGCTTGACTACCTTGGCTTTCCTCTGGTTTCTCCTCATGGATTCTTGCTCCTATTTCTTCACGGATCTTCTCTACTTCTCCTTGGCCTCACATCATTGTTTACACATCCAGAATATTGCCATATTGACATCAATGACAATCTAGGTCAACAAGGTGGTAGTGATGGAGCCCACTTGCATAGATGTAAGGGAGTGTAACCATGCAATTGGTTGAAACGAAGTTGAAGTGGTGGATGGCCAGGTGGACTTCCATGTAACCCCAATGGCTTGAATGCATCATAGAGTGGTATCAACTAGGATGATGTGGAAAGTTTGAGCCTGAGCACGTGTCCATAGAAAATAAAGAGACGACATGTGGAGGAGGGGTCAACCAAGGGTCCACGTAATCTGAAAGAACTTCCCTGATAGTTTCAATGGGGGATTGCATTAGAACTCGCTGAGATTTTATTCCTAGGTTGGTGTGGCCATAGAGGTATGTGTCCACATGCCTCGTTCATATGTGTGTGTGTGTGTGTTATACGATGGACCTTATGAACCATGGAAAAGGGTAATATGAAACAAATGTGAATGAGCCAGTAGCTATGGTAGGGTTTCATGTATCTATTGAAATGGTTGTGACATGGATGCCACATGCAGAACACATAGGTGCCACATGGTAGGCCAAAGGGACATGGCACTATTTGATAGGCCAATCTTTGAATGACCATATATTTTGATCTAAGAGTCGAATTGAGGCAAATTTTATATTGTTGGAAAAATATAAATAAGATGAGTGCAATAATGTTATCCATTTTAAGATTCCATGAAGTTGAAAATTTCAAAAAAAATTAGACCCGTTTCCATAACGGGACATTGGAGGTCAGGCTAACATAGTAACTCACCTCCTTTCTATGCTTAGTAGGGGCTAGGGATAGTAGGGGGGTGTGTTACAATGTGATATGTTGCCACAAATGAATGTTTGGGGTGATTCAACATGTCATGTCAAAGAAATGTTACATGCAATACAATGCAAGCATGGATTTTTTAGAAGATGCAAAAAATGAGGGTTTTGGATTGAGGAAATCCAACCTACACTAAAATAAAAAAGAACCATTTGGTGTACAAGTTTCAAAACTATACTTTCCATACCCAAACAATTATGCACCCACTAAGAAGAAAAATCCTTTATGTATTGCATGAAACAAAACCTTTGGTGTGATTAGATTTCTTGTTGAGATAGAAAGTTTGAGTAGCTACAAGATGTCACATGAGGAAATAAATTATGTTAAATTATTATGTTACACTATGGAATTCCATAATTCCTAGGTTTTAGTATGACATTCATCTTGGTTGACTTGTGTCATATTATTGCACACCTCAATTCTCATGTTGCATTGCAATATTCATTATGCATTATTTCGTGTTGCAATATTCATCTTGGTTGCATGGGGGCTTCTTTTACTTCCATTTAGAAAGGGGGTTTTTAAATTGTCAAAAATAGAGAAAATATTGTAGGTATTAAGGGTGGTGTGAGGGTAGTATTTTGTAGATATTGCAAGGTATAAAAAGTGATATTTGATAATAAAAAAAGGGGATATTTATTACAAAAGGGGTTATTTTTATTAGAAAGATGTATTTTGAGGTCGGTCCCCCAAAAATATTTTAGGAGGCTTTTATCAATATCAAGTGAGATTATATGTATTATTTAATATCCCCCCTTGCTTGGTTAACTTATGTCACATTTCAATATTCATTAATGGTCATGTTGAGGGTAAAAAAACTTCAACCAAGGTTAACCACACACTATAGTCAATGATCCTTAAAAAACATAATTCAAAGTCAACAGCACACTATAGTCAACCATTCTTAACCAAAGTCAACCTACAATCAACCTGTTGGGTGTGGAGCCTGATTATCTTCTATATTCAAAAGTACCACCACATTGGACCCCAGTTCAAAATGGGGGCGGAAACGCCGCCCGTAAAATATTTGCTGCAGGGGGGGTCCAGGGGGGCGGTAATTTCTAGTCAATCTGGGCCGTTCATTAGGCGGATGATCTGATGGTAGAACTTATGTTTAGTTTAGGGTTTTTCTCCCTAGAAGGCAACCCCCTCTCTTTGTATGAGGGCATTGTATTTGAGGCTGTGAGATAGATGTGTATTCTGTGTGTGAGCGAGAAACAGAGAGGTGAGACTATGAGACAAGACAGAGGATATTACAGTGGATTTGATGTAGGTTGTGTCTCTTCATTTTGCTGGATAATAGAAAGCAAGGACTGGTTGTTCGGGGTGGACGTAGCCCAGACTGGGTGAACCACGTATATCTATCTCTCTTGTTTTGTGCGCTTTCTGTGTTTATATTTCTGCAATATTTTATGTGTTCCATTGCTCCGTAATATTTAATATTATAACAACTGGTATCAGAGCCGAAGGTCTATTTGGCTGATAAACTCGTAGGAAAGAAGGGTTCCTAGTTCGAGTGGGAGCAATGGTGGAAAATGGTAAGTTTAGGGTCGAGAAATTTAACAGCAAAAACTTCTCGCTGTGGAAGATGCAGATGGAAGATTATCTGTATCAGAAAGATCTATACCTACCATTGGGCGGAAAAACAAAGCAGCCGAAGGATATGGACGATGAAGAATGGAACCTTCTCGATAGAAAGGCACTCCGAACAATACAGCTGTGCCTTGCAGCGTCGGTCGCCTTCAACATTTCGAAGGAAACAACGACAGAGGGTTTGATTAAGGCGTTGGAGAAACTATATGAAAAACCCTCGGCCTCAAACAAGGTATTTCTTATGAAACGGTTATTTAATATGAAGATGTCGGAAGGTGGATCTGTTGCAGATCATTTAAATGATTTTAATACTGCTACAAGTCAGTTATGTTCTGTAGGGGTAAACTTTGATGATGAAGTTAGAGCTCTGTTATTCTTGTGCTCATTACCAGAAAGTTGGAATGGTTTGGTAATGGCCATTAGTAATTCCGTTTCTGGATCTAGTACTTTAAAGTTTGATGATGTTGTCGGTGCTATCCTTAGCGAGGAAATGCGACGGAAAAGCTCCGGTGAGACATCGGGAAATGCTTTGAGTGCAGAGAGAGGAAGAAAAATGGAAAGAGGAAAGAGCTCAGGATATCGCAGTAAATCAAGGAAAGGCAGATCCAAGTCCAGATCGGGGATAGTGTGCTGGAAATGCGGAAAGAAAGGACACCTAAAGAAAGACTGTAGATCTCGGAAGGGAAAAGAAGGAGATTCACAGCAAGAAAACAATCATGAAGCAAATGTGACAGGTGAGGTGTTACAAGATGCTTTGATTCTTTCTTTCGAAAATATTACTGATTCCTGGGTGGTAGATTCAGGGGCCTCATTCCATGCCACACCTGATAAGAAATACTTTCATGACTATGTTCAAGGAGATTTTGGACAAGTTCGTTTGGGTGATGATAAACCCTGTAAAATTGTTGGAATGGGTAAGGTTCTTGTAAAACAGCAGAATGGAAACCAATGGCTACTAAAGGAGGTAAGGCATGTTCCAGATCTAAAGAAAAATCTGATTTCAACAGGGCAGTTAGGCGGTGAAGGTTGTGTGACAACTTTCACAGATAAAGCTTGGAGGTCACCAAAGGAGCCCTGGTAATAGCAAAAGGCGAAAAGGTTGGTACATTGTATTTATGCAATGGTATTTCTAACTCTGTTAATGCTTTAACTTCCAAAGGAGCAGATGTAGCATTATGGCATCATAGGCTTGGACACGTGAGTGAAAAAGGGATGAAGATTCTTCACTCAAGGAATTTGTTGCCGGGTTTGAAGAATGTTGATTTGGACTTCTGTGAGAATTGCATTTATGGAGAACAGAAGAGAGTCAGATTTCTCAGAGTTGGGAAAGAAAAGAAGAATGAAAAATTGGAGCTTGTGCATACAGATGTATGGGACCTGCTCAGGTATCATCTCTCGGTGGCTCTCGTTATTATGTTACTTTTATTGATGATGCAACTAGAAAAACTTGGATTTATTGTATTAAGAATAAATCTGATGTATTTGATACTTTTAAGAAATGGAAAGCTTTGGTTGAGATTGAGACGGGAAAGAAATTGAAGTGTCTTAGATCAGACAATGGAGGTGAATATTGCAGCAAAGGGTTTGATAAGTACTGTTCAGAGCATGGAATTTGCAGATAGAAAACAGTTCCAAGAACACCACAAGAAAATGGTGTGTCAGAAAGGATGAACAGGACAATCATGGAGCGTGCAAGGTGCATGAGATTGCATGCAGGATTGCCTTTACAGTTTTGGGCAGATGATGTAGATACTGCTGTTTATCTAATAAACAGAGGGCCTTCAAGTTCCTTGGATGGTGGTGTTCCAGAGGAAGCATGGACAGGTAAAAAGGTAAACTACTCTATTTTAAAGCCTTTTGGTTGTGAAGCCTTTGTCCATATTGATAAAGAAAATAGAACAAAGCTTGAAGCAAAGTCAAAGAAATGTACCTTTATTGGATATGGTGTTAATGATTTTGGTTATCGCTTGTATGATTATGAAAATCACAAAATCATTCGGAGCAGGATGTAATATTCAATGAAAAGGTCTTGTATAAGAATCAGTTGCAGGAAAAGAAACAAGAAAAGGAAAACAAGGAATATGCAGTTCTTGATGAAATCACTGAGAAAGTAAAGGTGCCTGAAAATAATAATAATCAACACCCACAACAGCAGCAACCACCACAACAGCAACAGGCACCCCAAACACCTGAAAGCGGTGTTAGAAGATCTACTAGGATAAGTAGACCCCCTGAACGATACTCTCCTTCATTATATTATTTA
>APFE030143921.1:883-32260 GCA_000404065.3 Pinus taeda | reverse complement strand
ATGACACACACACACAGATATATCTATAATAATATATATATATAATAATAATATATAAATATATAATATATATATATAATATTATATATAATATATAATAATATATATATATATATTTATATCTGTGGTGTGTGTGTGCCTACACTCCTGTATGGACCCTTGTATACAATATTAAGGATCAATAGAATTCTCAATAAAATATAGGAGATATAGTTAGTCAAGCCACCAGCATATTCACATATGTTATGGATATGGAGACCTCTAAAAAAGTCTCCTTCTTATATAATTATAAAAGATTTGATTTTTTAAAATGTGAAAGAGTTGAAAACTCTATCCCTAGAGGAAATTATGCTTGAACCTCATATGCTCATGTGATTGGGTGCGATGACCAAGGATGAGAATGATTGGTTTCAAATCCATTGCTCTCTCTGCCCATTTTGCATCATCAGATGACCCCATCAATTAGAACCCATGACATCACCCTATCAAGTTGAATCCATGAAGTCACCCTGGTGCCTCTACCTCAACGAGATCCTGTGGTGCTTGGTGCATTCCCAACGGTATTTTATCGTCAATAGTACATGGATCTCTTGTGCTCATTGGAATGGATTTAGACGTCAAGCAACATATGTAATATATATAATAACCAATGGGGAAATTTTTACCTGTACAAGCATACCTGCAATGTGGATGCTCCATGTAATATCGATGTATTCTAGTAATGGTACGAAGGAAAATCCCCCAGGATTATGTGGCAAGACCAATATATTTGAGCACAATATGTTAGTAATGGGTGGAAGCCACATGGGCAGTCTTGATGAAATCACATGTGATTATTAGTCTAGTCTTTGAAGGCTCCTATATTTTGATCTAGAGGTTGGATCGAGATGAAATGTATACCATTGAAAAGGTCTCAGTGAGATGATCTCAACAATTTCTTCCATTTTAAGTTTTGTAGAGTTTGAAAAAGGTCGAAAAATTTAGACCCTATTTCCATAATTGTACCATGGAGATCTAGTCAACATAGTAATTGCCATCTTTTTACCATGGTGGGAACTGTCGGTGGTATGGGGGTATGTTACAAAGTGGTATCCGAGCTCTAGGTTCAATCACTAGACCTAAAAAGTCTCACATGCATACTCTAGATGAATGCTTAAATGATTTATCTACTCGATTTCCCTTTTGTTGAAATACATGGTTTCATGGAAATTTTGATGGAATATTATTTATGTGATAACTAAAATTAGGTGTTTTAGACTAATATAGACCAAGGTGATCAAAATATGTGTAATTTGGTTTTCCTTTCCAGTTGGCTAACATCTATATGTTTGTAAAAGAAGATTTACAGGCATTAAGATATAGTAAGAAAGAGAAAGAATGAGCAACGGATTTGAATAGTACGGTATAAACATAGGGCCACCAAGGACCTGAAGAAGAGTCAGTTAGGAAGATGAAAGAAGAGGACAATCTTGAATTAATTGACACTCTTAGAAGCCTAAGATCATAAGAAGTTGCAAGGAAGATAATGAAAATATTGTTAAAGAGCAAGAAAAAGTGAATTCCATATTATTGCAATTTGTCAAACTTGTAAAGACAGAGACATCAGGAGATTGGTACCAACCATCAAGATAAGTATATGCTTAAGAAAAATTCACTAGAGATCCAAAAGCATGATTTGGACAATAAGAAGGTATAAGGCAACCAATCAAGATAGAGGCATAGACATGTAGAAGGATGAATAGCTCAGCTTAGCACACTAGAAAGAGAATCAGGTAGCCATGAAATATCATCAGACATTCTAGACAAGAGACATTGTAATCAAAGGAAGAGAAATAGCATTACCATGTTAAATTACTTCAAGAAATAAAACTCCCTACCTTTGATGGAGAAACAAAGAAAGTAGAAGATGCGAAGGCTTGGCTCTTGGGAATAAATAAGTACTTTAGAGTGCATGATTATTTAGATAACATGAAGGCCAGGGTGGTTGTCTTCATCTTAAAGGGAAAATTAGATATATGGTGGGAGGATTTCAAGAATGTCAAAGGCATAAGTGAGAAGGAGCTGACGCAAAGAATGTTTGAAAAGTACTTCCAAGAAAAGTACCTATCCGAGAAATATTATGAGAACAGAGATAAGGAATTCTATGAACACAAAACAGGGTAGATAACACTTGATGAGTATACCAAAAAATTCTTGGAACTACTAAGGTATGTACCTTACATTAAGGATGAGAATACTAATACCTAGATGTATGTCAAAAAGTTACCACACGCATACCGAGACCAAATAAAATTTGATGAACCTAAGACTTTGGAGGAGGTTATTCGGAAGAACAAGCATTGGTATGAATAGTATAATCATAATACTAAGGTCTAGATGGACTGGAATAAGAAAGTAAAAGGAGGAGGACATAGAACCTTAGGATATAACCAAGGAGGAAAGGGTGGAAAATTTAATAACCTCACGAAAAGTGAACATCAGAAAAATTCCACAATCAGTAGAAATACACCTCATAAATCAATGAATGATCAGGGCGAAGGTTCTAAGAGAGGGAGCATACAATGTTAGGAATGTGGAGAGAACCATCTACATAGAAATTGCCCTATATTGTAGAAGACTGGTAGGAAGCTATATAAAATACAAGAGGCAACAATTGTTAATGATGTGGCCTAGAGCACCCCTATGACATACACTGCATTGGATAATAAGTAGTAAAACCAACAAGAAATGATCATTCAAATGGAAGGTATGGTAAAAAACTCACCAGTCTAAATTTTAATTTACCTAGGATCTAATTTCAACTATATTAGCCCTAAGATTATGGAAAAATCTAAATTTACAAAGAAAACCAATGAGGAATCATGCCTTTTTTAGTTGGCCACTGGGACAAAGAGACAAATAATAAATATAGTTGAGTCTTACCCAGTAGAAATAAAGGGCATCACTACTGCAGTCTATTGAAGCCCCAAAAATTGGGTCTACAACAAGGGGGATACCCACCCGGTCTAGACCTTGGTTAGCAGCTCCTTTTCCATTTGGTATAGTAGGTCCGACTAGGGATATGGGACTAGTTTCCTAATCTATGTGTGTGTGTGTGTGTGTTGAGAATTGATATTTCCTTTCTATTTCCTTTCTAATAATTCTAAGTAAAATTATTTTATTCTAAATCTAATATAACAACATGCAATTGTATTCTAATGAACAGAAATATCTAATTCTAAAACTAACCTGGGATGTAATCTTTCTGTTATGCGATCTAAACTAATTTCAAATGGAAATTGGTAATAAAGATCATTCAACTGCTATGAGAAAATAATTCAATAAAGATAAATCATTTCGTATAAAAAGTTAGACGGAACAATTGTGAAAAACATATCGCATAATAAGTTACTCATATATTAAACATAAATAAATAGCTATCATCGTATAGAAGTGCCAAATGATAACTCAAGCATTCACGCATTCATATATAAATAACTGAACATGAATATCACCTTAACACATAAGCAGAAACAGTTAAGTGATAAAAGTACCATTTATAACTAGTTCTACTCATGAGCTTCAAGCAATAATGATTTATCTCTTCTTAATCCAACATCTAGTAAGAGTACAAAAGTGCAACATCAGTAGTAGATATTAAATGTAGATATCAATAAATCTTGTTCCATTCATTCATCAAAACCTCCTCGGAGGGTGCAAAATGCATGTTTTTGAAGGACAATTTTGACAAATTCAGGAACCCTTCTCTAAATGCATGAGAAGGGTTTAAATACTACTAGCTAAATCTAAAAATAATTTATTACAAAAATGTAGGATGCGGTTTAAATGACCGTCCTCATTTCAGGAAAAAATACAACAAAATTAAAACTAAAACTGAATCTAAAACTAAAACTAACAACTAACTATCTATGCATCTGTTCTTTGTAGTTGCAAGCGTTTAGCATTTTCTTGAGGAGAGTTGGTTGGCCAACTTCCGACTTTAGCTGTCCTGCGAAAATGGAATCCGCAAGAGCTGGCGCCATCTTCTCGGCAGAATTAATGATACATTTGAGAGTCATACACTGGCTATGCGGTTTTACCAAGTATGTCCAGTAAGAATCCTAATTCAACTTGGTTAATCTTTTGATAGATTTTGCCCTTTCTTGAGCCTTTTGTCTCCAGCTTGTCCGTAGATGCTGTACATTTGGTATATATTTACATACCACTTGAGAATATCCCTAATAAATACCATTCATTTTAGAATTCAAGTTTTGCCTTTTGCCTTTAGCGCTTTTTTCCTATGAATTTCTGGGCTTACGGGCGACTAAACGATTAGAGGCCTTCCATCTTGAGGGGTTTTTCCCAATGCGGAAACTGCCTTCATTTCTTGATCTAGGCTTCCTTGGTGTGATTTTCACCTTTTGCGTGCTTTTTTAAAATATGTAAACCTTAAATTTTGTGGAAATAACGACTCCGTGAGTTCTTGACCTTGAGCCTTAAATTGTCTGTTTGTGATATTAGCATTATCCAGGACCCATTTAACCATGTCCGTGTATGGAAAAATTTTGGGCCTCGCCACTATCTGGTGCAAGAACGAACATGCTAGTTCTGTAATAGATGCCTCATAAGACTCATGTGAGCCTTCAGTAGCTATAACCTCCATCATTTTGGGATTTTCTTCCTCGAGTAGACTGTAAATGCCTTCCCAAGTAGTAATACTGGCATCTTTGTTACAAGTGGTGTCTGTTTATAAGGGCGTCATTTCTTTGTCTTCAGAACTCAGAGCTTTACCCTTCTTTCCCATGATATTCTGAACACTACTATGTATACTTCTCTGCTTTTTTCTCCTGCAGTTTACAAATGAGGTAAGAGTAATGATAAGAAAAAGGTTACGGGAAAGATTTAAATGTTGAAAACATATAAAATATATCACCTTACGTGAAATAGCTCGTCAATCAGATCAAAACCATATTTCATTAATGATTTCCAACTAACTCATTAATTATCATTAACGCGCATAACTGGGCATCGATTTATGATAAAATCTTTTTCGAACGGCGAGCCCTGTAGATCTGCGATGAGGCGATTTTGCGATTTTCTTTGCAATATCACAAATTAGTTGTGTACGACAATCATTCATTAATGTGTTTTCTGCGAAATGCGATTTGCGAGATGTGCCATCATATATCGGCGGTTTTTAGGCATTTCAGCTTAAGTTATATTTGAGACGTGCGATGCGATGAGGGTCTCTTGATGCGTGATTTCGCATCGCGATTTCGTAAATTTAAAATTCTGCTTGTTAGGGAGGCATCCATTATCTTTTTGCGATGCGACACTCTTTAAGGAGTGATTTCATTCTAACTTACCATAAAACTTAAGGCTATTCTCCTAATTTTATGATAGTAAATTTATTCAGAAAGGAAATACAAGCCCTAATTAATTTTTAAATTTTTTTTGAACAAGGGTCCCCACTTATTTAGTATTAGTCATAAAACTAAATAAGAAGGGGGGTTGTTGCTGACCACAACAATTGGTGATTCACTTGGAAGAACCAGTTATCTCTGCTTTTCTTTTGAATTTTATAAACTTCCAAAATAGAAAT
The DNA here is from genome assembly GCA_000404065.3 of Pinus taeda. Lineage (NCBI taxonomy): Eukaryota > Viridiplantae > Streptophyta > Pinopsida > Pinales > Pinaceae > Pinus > Pinus taeda. The sequence continues at coordinate 26,679 of APFE030143921.1, read as the reverse complement.
TTTTTCTAGAAAATCAAACTTTATTATAGAAATATAAAGTATATCATGCTTTTAGTTGTCAATGATAGTTTGTTTCTTCTATGTTTAACTTTGACTATTAACTTCCTAAAGCTAGTCATTGTATCTACATAAGTCACTACTTGGTTTATAAAGATAAAAACAGAGGCTTCTCTGTAAATAAATTTTAAATTTGGTCATTTGTCGTAGTAGAGCCCCTGCTGCTAGCAGGCATTTATTGCCTCAACAAGGTTTCCTATTACCCAGCACTGATCCTGTATCCTACTTGGAGAAATATACAATTTTCAAAGAGAAATCCATATCCACACTTATTGCTTTCATTTTCTTTTAATCCTTAAATAAAACCACCTTGGTTTTATAGCCAAATTATGACAGCGTCATTCACTTGATTTATAACTTTGCTGAACAAGCTGGCTTGTGATGAGACCCCTTATCTTTTGATTATAATAATCTCAAGTCATTGCCTTGTTGTGGTATGTTGTTTTGGCAAAGTCAGCAAGCTATAATATCTCTTATCATGATAAGTCAGCTCGTGATGAGACCTCTTATTCTTTAAGTTAAAGTGTATTGCTGGATTATTCCTTGGAGCTCGTAATTCTCTAGGTGGGGAGGAAGTCATTGTTTCCTTAAGAATAGCTCTGGACGACAATTGTAGAGTTCTTGGAAACAACTTTTCTACAGAGAATCTTTGTTTTGTTATTGATACCTTTCATTTGACTGATATAAAACAAATTCCCACTAAAGGTCGCCTTTTATCAAAATTTACAAGGTTGAAACTAGTATCATTTTCAGGCTTATAACCTTTTGACTGTATCTTTCAACGATAATGACAAATTTTCTAAAACAATTCTATTTATACAAGTGAAAAAACAAAATCTAAAAGAAATACTTGCCTTTTTCTGTGAATTCCAAACATAACCATTTACAATTGGTTTTATTATCAAAATAAAGGAAAAACTAATTTACAAAAAATAGAAGAATGTTCTCCTATGGAAAGTACTTTTTGAGGATCTACCCGTTAATAAGTAAATACTCTCTTTTTCCTATTAAATCATGTAACATAAAAGTAGATGGACCTATGATTTCTGCAATTTGGAAAGGGCCAAGCCACATTCGTTGAAATTTTTTATGTTTTCCATTTTCCTCATGAGCCTTATCCCATTTTAAAACTAGATCTCCCATCTGAAAGTCCTTTCTGGATATCATGTTTGAATCAAAAGAAGCTTTTACTAATGCTTAGTGATGAGCATGAGTTATTTTAGCATGTTCTCGTTGCTCTTCTAGCTTAAGGATTTGGAGCTACCTTAGTTATAAGGAAGAGGTTAGTGTTTCATCGATATATTGAACTAAGGCCAAAGAGGGAATTTCTAGATGAGTTGGAAGGACCACTTCTTTCCCATAAACTAAATTAAAGGGAGAAGTGCCAATGAAGGCTTTCTGCGTTATTCGGTCTGCCCATAAAGCATATATTAAGGGTTTGTGCCAATTCTTATGAGTTTGATCAATGGTTTGCATAATGATTCTAATTAAGTTTTTATTCGTTGATTCAGCTAATCCATTATCGGTAATAATTGGCAGAGTATTTAAGCTTAAAACCTCTTTTGAGTGAAAATTCAATCATAGCATTTCCAGAGGAATACGATGCATTATCAAACATTAAAGCATAGGGTAAACCAAACCTGGTGATTATGAATTGGTCTATGAAATCAATGATGTGTTCAGCACTAGCTGTTTTGAGAGGAACTTCTTCTACCCATTTAGTAAAATAATATGTAGCTATAAGGATATACCTATGTTGTTTAGAAGAGTGAGGAACGATCTCACCTATTATATCTAATCCCCATTGATCAAAAGGTTGCTCAATATTGGTTGGTTGCAAAGGCAAAGATGGTTTGTTTTGTCTCCCAGCAGCAGTTTGACAAACTTGACATTTCCTTACATAGCTATGCGCATCTTTGAATAGTGTAGGCCAATAGTACCCTTAGCACAAGAGTTTATGTGCAGTAACATCTCCAGCATAATGTCGACCTACTGGTCCATCATGGAGTTCTTGCAACACGTTTTTAGCTTCAGATTTCTCAAGACACCTGAGGAGAATAGAATCATAATTCATCCTAAAAAGTACATCGTTCACGAGTTGGTATTTCTTAGCCTTCAACCTAGGGCTCTTTTCTTCATATAATCTAGGTTTGAAGGAGCATATCCGTTCTTTAGATAAAATATGATATTAGTGTATAATGATTCAACGTCGTTTAGGCTTACCTCATATGTTTGTATTTCTGCAGATGGCATTTCGGAAATGAGCGATGCTCCAGCTAGCATTTTGCAAAAGCCTTGACCTTTTACAATGTTTGCTGGTTTAATTTCTGCATCATATTCCTGTAAGGCAGTAACCCAATTGGCTCTTTTCTCACCCACGTCTTTCTATACTAAGAGATTTCTTACCGCTATAAATGGTACTATGATTTTTGTATGGGTTTTAAGTAGAAACGGTCTAAAATATTTGATCGCTTTGAAATAGCAAAAGCTTGTTTCTCGACGTTTGAATAATTTAATTCAACCCCTTGTAGATTTGAACTGAAAAATGCAATTGGGGCTTCTTCTTTGTCTTGATTTGCTTGAGTGAGTATCGCAGCATATGATTCATCAGAGGCAAATGTCTACAAAATGAAAGGATCAAAAAAATTTGGAGTTGCTAAAGATGGAGTGTTTACAATTGCTTATTTAATTAGATTGAATGCTTCATATTTGTCTTGGACCCATTTGAAGATTGAGTTCTTTTTAATCATTGCTTGTAAAGGAGATACGATCCTTGAAAAATCTGGAACAAATCTCTTAGCAAAATTAATTTGGCCAAGGAAGGATTACATAGATTTCTTGTTGTGAGGTAAGGGTATTTCGGAAATCTCCTTGATTTTGTTAGGATCAATATGGATTCCATACTTTTACACTATAAATCCAAGAATTTTTCCTTCACTTAATGCAAAAAAGGATTTTTTTGGGATAAGTGAAATTCCATACCTTTGGCAACGTTGGAATATCTGTTTTAAATCTCTGATATGATTACCTCGTTTCTTAGAATACACAGTTATATCATCTAAGTAGATTACTATTGATTTGTTCACTAATCCCTTAAATGTGATGTCCATGGCCCTTTGAAATGTGGCACCAACATTGATTAGACCAAAAGGCATCTTTTGATATGCATAAGTACCCCATTTGGTTCTAAATGTGGTTTTTAATTGATCATCGGGATGGACCAAAACTTGGTTGTAGCCTGAGAAACCATCCAAGAAAGACATTAATTCTGACCCTGCAACTGCCTGTAATATTTGCTTCATAGGAGGCAAAGGGAAATTATCCTTTTGGCAGGCTTTCTTAAGATTTCGAAAGTCAATGCAAATTCTAATGTCTCCATTCTTCTTTCTTATTGGAACCATATTGGAAACCCATTTAGAATGTCAAGTGACACTACCTTGAGATTTTTCATATCTTTGAGGTGATATAGAAAATCGTTGAAGTTTATGGATCAAAGATTCAACTTCAGGAGGTTCAATATTAGATTTCTCTGAAATGTTTAGGTTTGTGGCAATGGTTGTTGTTCTTTCAACTTCTAGTTCAATATTTAAAGATTCTAAATGTGATGGACAAGTCGGGGGAGATGGTGAGGGTGATTTACTCTCAGAATGGTATTTAGATTTAGACTTACTTGCCATTCACAGTTCAGAGGTTCATGCCCTCCTTCTAGCACAAAATATGTTGAAGCCCCAAAAATTGGGTCTACAACAAGGGCGATACAAACCCGGTCCGGACCTTGGTTAGCTGCTCCTTTTCTGTTTGGTATAGTGGGTACAACTTGGGAAATGGGACCAATTTCCCAATCTATGTGTGTGTGTGTGTTGAGAATTGATATTTCCTTTCTAACAATTCTAAGTAAAATGATTTTATTCTAAATCTAATCTAACAACATGCAATTGTATTCTAATGAACAGAAATATCTAATTCTAAAACTAACCCGGGATGTAATCTTTCTGTTATGTGATCTAAAATAATTTCAAATGGAAATTGGTAATAAGGATCATTCAACTACTATGAGAAAAGAATTCAATAAAGATAAACCATTTCGTATAAAAAGTTAGATGAAACAATTGTGAAAAACATATCGCATAATAAGTTACTCATATATTTAACATAAATAAATAGCTATCATCGTACAGAAGTTCCAAATGATAACTCAACCATTCACACATTCATATATAAATAAATGAACATGAATATCACCTTAACACATAAGCAGAAACAGTTAAGAGATAAAAGTACCATTTATAACTAGTTCTACTCATGAGCTTCAAGAGATAATGATTTATCTCTTCTTAATCCAACATCTACTAAGAGTACAAAAGTGCAACATCAGTAGTAGATATTAAATGCGCATATCAATAAATCGTGTTCCATTCATTCATCAAAACCTCCTCGGAGGGTGCAAAAGTGCATGTTCTGAGGACAAGTTTTTGACAAATTTCAGGACCCTTCTCTAAATGCATGAGAATGGTTTAAATACTACTAGCTAAATCTAAAAATAATTTATTACAAAAATGTAGGATGCAGTTTAAATGGCTGTCCTCATTTCAGGAAAAAATAAAGAAAAATTAAAACTAAAACTGAATCTAAAACTAAAACTAACAACTAACTATCTATGTATCTGTTCTTTGTAGTTGCAAGCGTTCAGCATTTGCTTGAGGAGAGTTGGCTGGCCGACTTTTGACTTTAGCTATCCTGCGAAAACGAAATCGGCAAGAGCTGGCACCATCTTCTCAGTAGAATTAATGATACATTTGAGAGTCATACACTGGCTGTGTGGTTTTACCAAGTATGTCTAATAAGAATCCCAATTCAACTTGGTTAATCTTTTGATAGATTCTACCCTTTCTTGAGCCTTCTGTTGCCAACTTGTCCGGAGATGTTGTACATTTGGTAGATATTTACATACCACTTGAGAATATCCCTGATAAATACCACTAGTTTTAGAGTTCAAGTTTTTCCTTTTTCCTTTAGCGCTTTTTTCCTACGAATTTCCGGGCTTACGGGCGACTGAGCGATTACCCAACACTAAATACGTATAGTAATGTGTTTCCAAATGAATTGCCAAGACTTCCACCTAGCAGAGACATTAAATTCATAATCAAATTGATTTTACGAATAACATCGATAGTAAATACCCTTTATTGGATGATCACACATAAGCTGATAGAATTAAAATTACAGCTGAAGGAATTAATAGAAAAAGGGAATATACGACCTAGCATTTGATTTTGGGGAGCCCTAACACTTTATGTTAAAATAAATATGGAAAGTTACATTTTTGCATCGATTATAGGTAGCTAAATAAGGTGATTATGAAAATGAGTGCCCTCTTCCCAGGATTGATGATATTCTTTACCAACTAAGAGGGCTTGTTGTATCTTCCAAAATAGATTTATGGATCAATTTGTTATCGAGAAATCTAGTGTCTATGAAGAACTGCTAGTCCCACTAAGATGGGTAGCTATCTTAGAAACAAACAAATTAAAGTTACTTTCGTTTTCCTTTACAAGAAGTAGATATGAGAGGAGCAAAGAATACCAACCTCAATCTTTCGCTTGGTTCTTCACTTGTTCCTTATCCTCTCTAACAAATATTTGCTGCTCTTTCCTTGGCCACTCTACTTCAAAGAGTACCTATAAAGTCAAAGCAGCATAACACCTTGAAAGTGCAGATATCTACAATCATAAACAATATAGGACCAGAGATATATTGACCACACAAATGCATATATCATCAAACATATAAGAATGTGGAGGAAAACTTGAATAGCTTTATTGATGTAAAGATTAGAAGAGAGGATTACAACCCATTGATCTGACCCAGCATCATCCTCCCAGCATGAAAGCCCTTCTTCACCTCATGAAAAGCTTAGATCACCCAACACTATGATGTTCCGCTAGGAAACCAACAGCACTTCCTTACGAGATACAAGATTCTAGCCTCTGGATCTCTGGGATGAGGGATCCATATATAGATGATTGAAGGGGGGTGAGTTAGCTTTTGGGATTTTGATTAGTGTCTTATCTCTGATACTTATTTACTCCACTTGGAGATTGATGATCTCTTACTCATCCCTGGGAAAATTCAGAGAGGCAAGTGTCACAGGAGAAGTTTTTGGAAGATTCCATGATCATCCACCTTGCAAACTGTCTCTGCCATTTGTCTACTCTCACCCCTCACACCCTACAAAAGGCGTTTCCAGTATATATCACACTTTTTGCACTGAGCAGGTGAGATCCATCGCACCCTTAGCAGTGGGCAATTTATATGGTCCAGTTTTGACCAGTTCTGAGCAGTTTTCTATGGAGAACTTCTAGGAGATGATGTAAACAGCTGACCTTGTTCCTTTAGGGCATGAAACAACACTTTTAGGGACTTAGAAGCCCTTGTTTTATGGACATATGTGATTGGCATTGCAGTGCCCAAATACGTCTATAACAGTTGCCCCCTAAAGCATGAGGTCGAAAATATTTTGATGTCGAGTGAAATGCTTTATCATGAGGTCCGAGGTTTTCAAACTGGAAGGTGACTTGTAATAATATACAATACAATACATTATCTTCATAACATTTTCATGATCTAGCTGAGGCAAGCATTCCCATGCTCAGCTTTATAAATTCATTTTCATGTACATAGGACAAACAACCATCTATATGGTAGACTGATGATTCTAATAGAGCCATCATCCTTTGATTTGGATGAGCATCTGTGCAGCAACAATGTACATTTGATGTCTTTATTTTCCTGAATATATGGCAGCCTAGATGGATGAAACTAGATCGAGGGTCTTCAAACTCGTCCAATCTTTGCCCGAAGTACAAGTCGATCCATGTGAAAAATGTTCTGGAGTTGAACATGGAAAGACATTGCCTGATTACCAGCCAATGATGTATGCTGTTAACAGGTGCAAGAGGAATCACCGATAATGATGATGACCCTCAAGGTACTGCAGTACAATTCACGAGGTGTGAAAATGGGACTTGGCGTCAAACACCACGCAAAATCTTTCGGTCGAAGGCCATTGATGTAAACCTGTCGCCGGAAGTGAGAAACTTGCCATTGAGGCATGCAAGCTTCAAAGTACTGAAAGGGTTGTTCCTAGGTCGACTTCTTGGATAATGAGATGTCGTCAACAAGAAGTAACCCATCGTAGGAGGGCCTTAATGAATCCCACATCTACGACATGGAATGGAGTAAACGATTTTGTAGAGGTGAAAACGATCTGGTGATACAGTGTTCACGATGGCGGTCAAAGAATGAAGTGTGAAGGTATTACAGCGTGTGAGACACAGGCTGGGTTGGTGAATTCTCTGATCAACTTCTCTTGAACATATCGGTGACACTGAAATGGATTGGTAATGTTAACCCCAAAGATGGATGGTACAATGGACCAATGGTAGTATGACCGATGAACATAATAACCCAACCAGACTCAATCATGGTGATCGAGTGAAAGTGTCATGTTCAAGAGCGACTCGCTACCAATAAAGTTTCTTCAAGTTTTCTTCCTAATTTTCCCCAGTCATTGCTGACTAGTACCCCTTTATTTTTATCAAGCTTGAGGAGGATAAAATATGCTTGTTCTATAATTTTCCCTTCAGGCAAACCCATCGCTATGTTTTAACGAGCCTAGCGACAGTGAAACTCGTTCTTGTCTCTATGGACAGGTTTGTCTCTATTGGTTTTAACGAGTTTAACGACAAAGACAACTCGGTCCTTTTTCAATTTTAGAGAGTCTGAAAAGGAATGGTAAGGAAACTCTAGTAATCCTTTTTTGTCATATAATCACTTAAGTCCGAAAAAGTATAAAATAATATGAAAGGGATGAATTTTTTATAGTTTTAACGAGCCGAACAAGACAAGCGCTTGATATTTTTGTGTAATAATCCCTCAGGTCCAAAAAGATTAAAATCTAGAGGAGGGATAGCACTCCCGGCAGCTTTAACGAGCTGGAGAGGCCAATTGCTCCACAATCTTTTGATATTTTACGAGTCAGTTGAAAAGAGCTTAAAGGAGACTCATTTTTGAGGAATGAGTGATATTTTCGAGTAGCTATTGATTCCAAGTAAGGTTTGGAATTTTCCAATCACGACAGTGTCACAAGGATGGCTAATAGAATCACTCTTCGCAGATGTTCCTCAAAAGGGTAAACAATCAAATGGAGGCGTATGATCGGCTAAACAGAGTGGAGGTGATGGTAAGAACATGACTAGGGCTCAGAAGTTGATGATAATGTGCTCGCAATGGTTATTTACCAAAGGTTGGTTCATTTTTTAATGAGCTTAAACTCTAGGGGAACATTTTCTCATTGCTTAGGTTTAGTTTTTAACAAGCTTGAACTTCGCATAAAAACTGCTCATGCCAGTCACATAATAAGGATGTCTCATCGATAGGTTAAATTTTTAAGGAGCTTGAACCATTCGAAACTTTGCTCCATATCCTTTCCTTATGTAAGCTAGGAATGACCAATCCTACGAGTTTAAAGGGTTGAGAATATACAAACTAAGAAAACAAATGGTCGTTCTTCTCTTGCATGCAAAAAGGTTTGCATGCCCCTAGGTATAGTGAAGTAGAGTTTCCAGGTTACCCTTCAATTTGCAGACAAAACATTTGTTTTATTGGGAAAGGCCTACCTTCTAACAGAGGTATCTTATTCCAGTCTAATCTCACCTTCCTATACGGATGGGTGTTGGACCAGTCATATATCCTTCGCAGAAACCTACCCTATACCCAGAGTTTCCCTACTGAAGCAAAGCAGGGCGCATGCCCCCTGGGTTTCAGTCATGGCCACCGAATTACTTGCATTCTTCAGGTGGACGGACTGGAGATTGATGAGAGATTCCTTGTGTGAAAAGACCAGTTAGGGATGGAATTTGACTATTAGCTATGTGTGAGCCGGGGAATGGAAGCTGGTCTACAAGCTGGACCACTCGGCCTTCATGCGGAAAACAAATTACTCGGAAGATTGAGGAGACAATGGCTCCCATGCTATAAATATAGTTACACTCAAGGAGCAGATTGTAATATAAAGGTCCTTGGACTACCATTACATTCAGATACATGGTTTTCCTTCTCAAAGCTATAAGCAAACTTGGAAGGATCCCTAACGGTCCACTGGTTCCTTTGTCGAAGCCTGTTAGATTTCGCATCTCAAGCAGAAGCGATGGTGAACCAAGCACTTTCCAAGTAGTTGAGGAAAGGATACTCACAAAAGCTCCCTCATCTATGATGGTACCGACCATGACCATTCTATAAGTTTGTACAATGATTCGGAATGGTACATTAGACGGTAAATGGGGTCTACCTAGTAGATTCCAATCGAAGGAAACAACTAGGTTGCTCAGAGGTGGGACCGAATAAACGGCTGGATATGACCCTAGTGAACTTCCTTCCTACGGTAAAGGAACAGGTAGATTTTCCCCATGTCCATCGGAGTCTGTGCTTACGAAAAGAATTTGAACAGTGTTGTTCTCATTCTCTTCGGTGACTGTATCATCTGAAGATGGACCTTCTGAAGACAAGGCCGGGTCGACTGCCGCCTCAATCTTTTGAATTTCGTCTGGTATGGATTTAGATGGTTTATCTTCAATGGTAGATGCTTCGACCAACCACCAAGTTGTGTCAGTCAGATTTTCAACTGGCGATGGACTTAGCAAGAGTTTCTTGTACCCAGGAGGAAGCCATAGCGGTGAAGCAGGACGGTTATCCAAGACTCTCTTAGCTTCGTCCAGGAAGGGACAACAGTGGATGGCATGATTACCTTCACACAGTTTGCAAGGAAATTTACATTTTCTTTTCTTTCCAGGAGACAAGTCCCTTAAGATCTAAGGGATGCAAGGACAATCTCGATGATAGTGGTCTCCTTTTCAAATGACACGTGGAGATTTAGATTTGGATGGTGCAGTGTGTGGATTTTCGCTAGATGATACATGGCTTCCCTTTTTTGCCTTTGGCTCTGTTATCTCAAAATCAAGACCTGATAGGCTGCTGGTCAGGTTGACTCTAAGTAACTATTTCAAACCAAGCTTTTGACTAAGGCTTAGCCTCCTTAGCCTGAGAGGGCTCTCTCAAAGGGGTTATTGATTTTGATTTAATGATAAGATGGCTAACTCTTATGGTGTAACAACATAGACAAATATAATGGCTGGAAAAACATTTCATAAGTTCCCATTGGGCCTATGGAGTCAATCATACTTCAGTAAACAAGGACACTACCTTTGCATAGAAGTCAGGGCACTTAGCATTTAAATGTTCAGAATACAACTTACATAAAACCACAGTTCACACATGCATACAGGAAGTCAGAGCACAATCAGTGAATTCTGAGTGATTATGCATCCATGCAACTGAAAAAAGACATTAAGGAAAGAACAAAACACAGATTCTGAACATGACAAATCCTTCATGAATCCTGAGAAGAAAAGTAGATGCTTTATATTACTGAAAATGGTTTTTACATAAGCTAAAACAGTACTTCTGCTATCAATTTTCCAACCCTCATTACATTGTTGTCTCAGCTATATATAGAATCCTTATTCTAACTAATTCAAGTTTCCTCCTCCAGCATGAGGGGAATTTTAATAACTCGATCCTTATCTCTAATGACACCTATCAACTATTTAACTGTCTATTAAATACAAATAAAATGCTGACTGTAATTTTAAAAAGTCCTAAATCAATTATGACTCTAACTCCATCTTCGTGCCATAGTGGCTACTCCTCGTCCTGTGACACCTGGTCCTCTTTAGATTTGGCTGAGCTGGATATTAAATACGCCATATTGGCCTTTAAACGTTGAATCCCTTATCTGCCCGTGGTATTAGGAGATGTCCCTTGCTTCTCGGCTTCTGTTTTCCATAATTTTCTCGAACATGAACAACACCTTTCTGAGCCTTTAATAACCCAAGGAATGGAACGTGGCCACGTTTTAAATATGCTGTAGGCTGTGGTGATGGACAAGTGTCACTTTTTCAAAAACTCCCGCTCATAATATCAAACTGTTGGTTCTGCATTTAAATCATCACCTACAGCAGTTTCGTAGCACGCTACGAAACCGCTGTTTTATTTAGAACAACTTGCTTGCTTTTTTTTACCCGAGAACTTATATCACCCAATCATCGATTGCCAAAAATTCCCTTTGATGTTTCATATGTGTCGCAGGGATTTAAACATCTTCAAAACACTAAGATTAAGCAAAATTAACAAAAGTTTGAAACAAAACCTTTCCTGAAAAGTGAATTCATTTATTAGGTAACCGGCTTAGCTCTGCCTTCAGGTCTTCAGCGGCTTTCTTCAGTTGGTTAATTTCTTCTTCAGCTGCTTCTATTTGGCTTTTCATGGCTGCCACATAATCTCCTTGAGATGTGGTGGCTGCTTTACTTTTGCTGCTCTTTTGCTGAGGTCGTGTTCCTTCCCCTGTTTCCTCTGTTCTGGGCAGTGCTTCCTGTACCTGCTGGAAATTTCTGGTCATAGGTCTTCTAGGTTTAAAAACAAATTCCTGGGCTGGCTCATCAAACTTAAGCCTTTTTGAGGCCTTGGTTTTCTTAACCTTTACCTGTGGTGACTGTGTCAGATCAATCTGAATTGGTTTGGACTGCTCTAACTCAATAGCCTGTAATAGATCATTTAGGCTTGCCTTAGACACAGGGCTCTCTTCGACAGCTATAGCTTTGCCTTTTTCTTTATTAATCTGGCTTCTTGTCCTCACCCTTGAGACTGCTTCAGATTTACTTGCTTCAGGTACAGTCTTCTTACCCTGAGTCTTCTCCTTTGTTGATTTCTGAGGCTGTTCTTGAATGACTAACGGCTTCACTGGTTTTGGTAGCTGAGGCTTGGTTTTCTTTTTGGCTCTTGCTTCCCTTTGAAGCTCAGCTATTGTAAACTCTCTGGCTGGTTGAGGAGTAAGATCAATCTTACTTTGGAATCCAGCCATGAAGATAAAAGAATTCCAGTCTCTACCTATCTTCTGGAGGCTATCTAAAATCAGCAACTTAATCAGACCATGATGAAATAAAGAGGTTTCTCAGTCCTCTTTCCTCAGTTGTACCTTGTCACACATCTTACTTAAACTGCGAAATAAATAAAACAGAATATCTATGGAGACCTTCCCAGTAAAATGCAAGAGCAGTTTAAAATGATAAGGATAAACCTTATTGTACCTTCCTTCACAGGTCAAATACTTCTGTATGCAGGTAAGAAGAAGAGCATAATGTTCCTTGAGATAGAACCTGGGCACTGCTTTTGTGTAATCCTCATTTACATATGCCTCTTTTAAGAACTCCTTACAAGGATTCCTATCAAATTTAAAAATTTTAAACCATTCTTCCTGTCCTCTTGGGATCTCGGTTACAGCAGCTATTACTTCAGGAGAAACCGATATCTCTAACATGGAAACCTTGGAATTCAAACCAGTGAAATTTAGAGCAAATTCTTTTGTTACCTGTGCATGCCCTCCTTGTAGATTTTTACAAAATCTCCAGCACCCGGCATCTTTAAACGCCTTCTTCACGCCTTCATCTCTCAAGGTTATATCCAGGCCTTCAGGTTCATTCCTTTGAAATTTGTCGGACCTGTGCTCCTTTCTCTCCATTTTTGCTTTGAGATCTTCACTGTCAAATTTTAACAGCTCCGGTTGAGATGGTGATATAGCGATACAGCTCCTCTTTTTATTCAGTCTCGCTTGTAATCAGGCTCGCTTGAACAACCTCGCTTGAAATTCAAATCGAAACATGACTGGTCACTCATGCAACACTCACGGCCATTATTAAGGACTATGCACGGTAAAATCTCTTGGGAATGATATTTCCGTGCATATCAAAAATCTATTAGTGGAGTAGCGGCAAATGAACGTTCAGACATGATTTCAAAAGGTACTCAAACTGACATGAGTGGACGGACATGCTGACTCACCTATGGACTTGACATTTCAGGAAAGATTCGTTGCAGAATGCACGAATCCATGATTTCACAACGCTGTTAGTTATATTTTTTAATGATGCGCTGCGAAACTGCTTAATCATTATGCGCTACGAAACTGCTAGACTATGATTGTGCTGCGAAATGGGCAAATAAGACTGCACTGCGGAATCACTAAAAGACAAGGTGACTTGGCATAGACAAGACATGACTATGGAATAATGATGAATGGAGGAAAGCCAATAGGAGCAGAGTCTGATTTAAGCTTAAAAACCTTTAAAACTCTGAATCCTAAGTGAGAGAAATAAAAATGAAAACAGCTTAAACATAGACCTTTGTCATCAAACTAGGGCATGTAACTATATGCATCAAACTTTTAATTCTAAGTGATAACAGGCTCCTTCTTATTTTTCTCCTTCTCTTTCTTCTTCTTCTCAGTTACTTGGTTTTTAGCTTTACCAACTTCACCAAGAGAAGAGGAAGAAGGGGAGGGAGAAACAAGTGAAGAAGAAGGTTGGGGGGTAACCCCAATATCATCTATTTGTTGACTTGATTGCTCAGGAATCGCGGTGGTTTGAATGACAGAGGTCGAGAAGAGCCATATTAGCAATTTGATTGTCAGTCCTAGGAGGGACAATGTGGCCATATGGGGTGCACCAACATCTCCCCAAGAGGAGAAAGGACTAGGATTTCCCTCAAGGGGAAATATTTGGTTGGTGGACTCCATTTTTCTCAACCTAAGACCAACGAGGTAACTGTGACGTTATTCCGATTAAAAGAAATTTTAGACGCTTTGACACAACTTGCTTTTTCATTTTTTAAGAGTCGAGGAAAAGCTAAAGATGGCTCTAGTCACCTTCGATTTTTGATGAGACTGAAGTGACAAGTGCTCAGATGGACCTTTTCCTTTAACGAGTCTGAGAAGGAGCGAAAGAGACTACTCTGGAAATCTAGACAGAGGGATTACCAAACCAATCGCAAAACTGCAGAATAATTTTTACGGTACGACAGTCAATCTTCCCGAATGTTGTTTTCAGTGCATTATGATCGATAGGGCGACAGACACGGCTTCCTAAGGATAAAGCATATAGCCTATTGTGGTCTCCCAATATATGCTCGACGGTACATGGGAGCACAAGTTCGTACTGGCACTTGTCATCTCAAAGAGGAGGAATCACCCAACGTACGATGAAAGCGATAGTTACCAGGCTTTAAGATGCTGGAATACGTCTCTAGCCTAGACTTCTAAATGTTGTGCATTAGGTTCCAAAGCGTTTTTATGTTCATTGAATTTATTTTGCAGTTGATATTTTTAAGAATTTTTCCTTTCAGGTTCACCACATGATGTAGATATACAATTCCTAAAATGCAATCTAAGATGATAAACAATCGTTTACTCTTCTTTTTGCAATGAAAATCCTAGCTACTAAGGAAAGAGAAGTGGGATTCTTTCAACATAGAGCAAAGAGCACACACTAGATGCATTGTCCGAAATCAAAATCAACAAGCAGTCTAAATGCAAATGCACATGCATGTATTTGTTTTCGCTTTCTTAATGTGTGAATGACAGAAAGAATGCTAAGTACAAATTTGAACCATTTCAAGCGATAATACTAATGATTTTCTCTTCAAAAGACAAAAGGAAGATAATGACGACACTTTTCGATTTTGAATTGAAAACTACTTTTGACAAAAACAATTGATTCAAATCAAATACAAGAGTAACAATGTAATCAACAATAAAGAACAATAGGATTCTTTTCTTTGATTGAAAACGACACTTGCAACACTTTCAAATCAAAAGACGACAGTTTGATTATGCTACTTCTTTGTAAAGGAGAACCACTAATGGCGAATAATACATAAAAAAATTACAGTTCTTTGTACTATGGAGGTTTAATCATGCAAAGGAAGGGAGTTTCCACAGAGGTATACTGATCACAGATAGCAAAACTCCTGAATAAAGCTGAAGAGAGTGAACAAAAAACCAAAATCTGGAAGCAAAAGAGGTCTTATCTGATCATCGCACCTGTAACACAGGGAAAGAGTGATGCATCTCACCCACTGCACAAGAGAGGTGTGATGCATTCAGATTCCCAAGAGGAGAAGGTGCAATGGTCCAGGGACAAGACTTCAACTTGGTTCTCGGTCACAGTTTGCAGCTTAGTTCAGGGATTTAGGCCGAGCTAATGATAGTCAGTAAATGTAAATCACAAGGGCTGATCTAATGAGGCTACTTGAGCCACCACCAGGGAAATTAGGATGTTTGAAAATCAATTGTTCAGTTTATAAACAAAACCCAGAGATAGACTAAAGTAGCATTGATCTACTTTGCACTTGCATAGCAAATGCAATTCGAAGGCTAGCTGGCTTGACTTCAGGCCCTGTCTGTAAGTTTATAAAGCAAACAAATATAAACAAGCAAATAAGCTATTCGCTCCCCAACAGATTCACCATTTTTTTATTGGGAAATCTAGTGTCTATGTAGAACTGCTAGTCCCACTAAGATGGGTAGCTATCTTAGAAACAAATAGATTAAAGTTACTTCTGTTTTCCTTTACAAGAAGTAGATAGGAGAGGAGAAAAGAATACCAACCTCAATCTTTCGCTTGGTTCTTCGCTTGTTCCTTATCCTCTCTGACAGATCTTTGCCACTCTTTCCTTGGCTACTCTGCTTCAAAGAGTACCTGTAAAGTCAAAGCAGCATAACACCTTCAAAGTGCAGAGATCTACAATCATAAATAATATAGTAACAGATATATATTGACCACACAAATGCATATATCATCAAACATACAAGAATGTGGAGGAAAACTTGAATAGCTTTATTGATGTAAAGATTAGAAGAGAGGATTACAACCCATTGATCTGACCCAACGTCATCCTCCCAGCATGAAAGCCATTCTTCACCTCATGAAAAGATTAGATCACCCAACACTATGATGTTCCACCAGGAAACCAACAACACTTCCTTACGAGATACAAGATTCCAGCCTCTGGATCTCTGGGATGAGGGATCCATATATAGATGATTGTATGGGGGTGAGTCAGCTTCTAGGATTTTGATTAGTGTCTTCTCTCTGATAGTTCTTAATTCCACTTGGATATTGATGATCTCTTACTCATCCCTAGGCAAATTCAGAGAGGCAAGTGTCATAAGAGAAGTTTCTGGAAGATACCATGATCATCGACCTTGCAAACTGTCTCTGCCATTTGTCTACTCTCTCCCATCACACCCTACAAAAGGGGTTTCCAGTATGCACCGTACTTTTTGCACTGAGCAGGTGAGATGCATCGCACCATTAGCACTGGGCAATCTGTATGGTCCAGTTTTGACCAATTTTGAGCAGTTTTCTGTGGAGAACTTCTAGGAGATGATGTAATCCACTGACCTTGTTCCTTTAGGGCATGAAACAACACTTTTAGGGACTTAGAAGCCCTTGGTTTATGGACATATGTGATTGGGGTTGCAGTGCCCAAATATGTCTATAACACAATTACCATCAGGTCAGAATCAAATAGGAAGACATTCATAAGGTTTCATTTAAGATAAGGTATAGTCACTATGAGTTTATGGTAGCACCATTTGGGCTTACAAATTCTTAGTGACATTTATGTGCCTGATGAATAATGTGCTCAGACCATATTTGGACAGATTTGTGCTGGTGTTTGTGGATGACATCCTAGTGTACAAAGAATGAAAAGGAGCATGAAGGTTGTCTGAGAGTTGTTTTACAACTACTCTGAGAGCATAAGCTATATACCAAACTTAGAAAGTGTGGGTTCTTTCAAACTTGAGTTCACTATTTGGGTCATGTAATCTCAAAAGGAGTGGCTATGGATCTAGAAAAGATCAAAGCGATAATGGAATTTCCTATGCCCAAAATGTGACAGATGTCAAATAATTTATGGGGTTGGTTGGTTATTATTGAAGATTCATTTGAAACTTCTAAAATATTAGGCATCTCATCACTACCTTACAAAGAAAAGGAGTGAAATTTCAATGGACACCGGAATGTGTAGATAGTTTTGAACAATTGAAAAATTTACTCACTTGTGCACCTATCTTGAGAATAGCTCCCACAAAAATAATTTTGTAGTTTGCATTGATTCTTTTAAGGAGGGACTTGATGGAGTCCTTATGCAAGAAGAACATGTAATCTGCCATGAATCAAAGAAGTTGAATGAGCATGAAAGGAATTACGCCACTCATGACATGAAGTTGGAAGCTATTGTGCATGCACTACAAATGTGGAGGCATTAATTATTGGGAAGGATATTTGTACTAATGACAAATCATAGTTGATTGAAATATGTGTTTGACTAGCCCAAACTAAATACCAAACAAGCTATATGATTGGAATTTATCAGTGAGTTTGACTTTGAAATTAAGTGTGTCAAAGGAAAGGAGAATAAGGTGGAATATGCACTCGATAGACGTTTGCAAGAGGTTCACCTAGTAGTCATAAGCACTTTCTCAGTTGACATCAAGAAGAGGATAAAAGAAGGGTTGATGAATGATGAACATTACCAATATGTGAAGAAGTGTTGGAAAGAACAGCCAAATGGATCAGTAAGAAGAAGCTACCAACTCAATGATGATGGAATACTAATATTCACAAATAGGACATATGTGCCCAACATAGGGGATTTAAGGAATCTTATCATGGATGAAATCCAAAAAATACCCTACTTAGTTCACCTTGGATATCAAAAAATGATGATAGCCATGAAGAGGACATATTTCTAGCTAGGAATGAAGAAATATATTAAAAGATACCTTGAAAAATGTTTGGAATGCCAACAAGTGAAGGTAGAGTGTAGGCATCCAATTGGACTACTACAACCAATTTGAATTCTAGAATGGAAATGGGAGGTCATATCCATGGACTTCATTATAGGATTTCCCAAGACATCTAGACATCATGGTGGTGGTGGATAAGTTGAGCAAGGAAGCTCACTTCATAGCTGTTAAGTCTATTACTAAAGCAATAGACATAGCCTGGATATTCATGAAGCAAATAATCAAGTAGCATGGAGTACCCAAAAATATAATATTAAATAGAGATGACAAGTTACTTCAAAATTTTGGAAGTCATTGTTTGTTGGTTTTGGAACCCAAATAGCCTTTAACACAAATTATCATCCCTAGACTGATGGTCAAACAAAGAATGTAAATAGAATATTGCAAGACATGTTGAGAATGTATGTGATACATCAACTGAGAAATTGGGAAGCCTACCTACCACTAGTAGAATTTGCATACAACAATCGCTATCAAGAATCTTTTGGAATGAGTCCCCTTAAGGAATTTTATGGCAGGAAATTCAACACCCCTATCAGCTAGGATGATCTAGTAAATAAATAAGCGTTTGTCCAAATTTACTAAAATAAATGGAGAAAGACATGATCAAGATAAATAAAAATTTAAAGACAACCTAGGACAAGTAGAAAAGTTATGCAGACCATCAAAGACTACATAAAGAGTTTCAAGTGGGAGAGCATGTTTCTCTTTATATTAAGTGAAAAAAAATCTCATTAAAAATGGGCTCATGTGCCAAGGTTGCACCTAGATATAACATACCATTTTATATCTTAGAGAGATTGGGACCAGTGGCTTACAAATTGACCTTGCCACCCACAACAAAAATACACAATTTTTTACATGTTTCTTTGCTTAAGAAATATGTTCATGACACTAATCACGTTTTTGACTGGTCTATGAGACAAGTGGAACCAGAGGGAGAGTTGCAACAAAAAACACTATGCATCATGGATCAGAAGAAAATCACACTCTAGAATAGAAAAATAGAGCAATTCAAGGTGCAATACAAGCACTTTGGACCTAATGAAGCCACCTGGGATATGGCTAAGAAAATAAGGGTGCAATACCCATATTTTGTTGTCGAATAAGGAGATGTATGAGTTGTATGTAAAGCTCAAATTTGGTTGGTTTTAGTGATAATAAGAACCTCGATTGTAAAAACCTTGGTTAAATATCCACGTAAAATATATATTATACCAAGGTCATGGGACACATATTCCAAAATGAATGGTGGTAAAAACATCCTAGTGGGTTTTCATCTGGTTTATTATGGCTAAGGAAATTGGAAAAGGAAATGGAAAAGGCTTTGGAAAGGCAAGGGGCACTAACTGGAATTTTATTTATGAAAATAATGGAAATTAGGATAAAAGGAAGGTGAAAGGTCATAGGAGCATGTGAGGAGGAAAATAAAGGAAAATAATGGAAAATGAAGAAAATAGAGGCCTCATTAATAAAAAGTATTATGAGGATAGTGGGTACGATTGGTCAATGTAGCTTTTGCTAGTTAAGATTTGGAGCTCTTATTATATTCTCTCTCTCTCACTCTTGGACAGTTAGAGTTTTCTGGGAGCACTCTTGGAGAGTATCATTGGAAGTGGATTTGACAGTGGATTTGCCTAGCCTTACCATTTCCTAGTTAGCCATGGTGTTGTGGGTTTTACTTTTGTTTTCTCGTTGGTTTTCTTATGCCTTTGGATGTGGGTTGAGTTACTATTTCCCAAAAGCCTTGGTTGGACAAATGCTATGGAATTCCTGCAATATCTTGGGTTAAGTTACTAGTCTTGGAAGCCTTGGTTTGACAAACGCTCTAGAAGTCCTGTAACAAATTGGGTTGATTTACTAGTCCTAGAAGCCTTGGTTGTACAAATTCTCTAGAATCTCTTGGCAGATTAAGTTACTATTCCTGGAAGCCTTGGTTGGAAAAATGCTCTGGAAGCCCGAAAAAAGTTGTGGGTTGAGTTACTAGCCCTGGAAAACTTGGTTGGACAACCACTTTGGAAGCCCAACGATAGTTGTGGGTTGATTTACTAGTCCTAGAAGCTGGGATGGAACAAACAATCTGGAGCCCTGGACAACTTGGGTAGAGACTGCATTTCTAGTGGTTAGTGATGTTTGACTATGAGGTAGAATCACTGGTTAAGGGTTGAGGAGGTTTGGCCTCTAGAAGCCCTGGTACAGTTTTGATGGATTTATTTCATGATATCCCACATTCATGCTTGGAATATGCCAGGGGGTTGACTTGCTGAAATAAATATTTGGTTCAGCCTAGTCTACGGTCGGGTGGTTCGTGGAAGTCCCATACCTAGTCAGCCTATGTAATCATCAATAATATCTCTCTTTATCCTTGGTATCTTATGGGTATTATATTGGTTCATATGTGGATTATATGGTTGTCGTTTCCTTGGTATTTTTGTTCTTATTATCTTGGTTATGAATATGTATTATGAAAGTGGTGATATATGGCTCTCATCATGTTTTTACTTGTAAATGAATTAATGATGTATCTAAGGCCTAATATATGAAATTGTAGCTAATGTGTTGAGGCATCAATGCTTCTTAGTGAATCTCAAATAAGTATGATACCCTTATGCTCAGCTCTGGTGTTAAGACATATATATTTCATATTTGTGATATGTTTGACGAAATGCATGTCATGGCTAGTAAGGGTCCAGTCTAGTCCTTGTCAATGTTTTTGTAAATGTATCCTTGTTCTGCTGCGAAATTTCATTTCTAAAGGTGACATTAAGTTCTAGGTAGTTACATGGGCTCTAGCCTTGAAAAGGTGGCACAAATCCCAGAGTTGTAGAAATAGCACTAGGGAAAACTCTACTCAGAATCTCCCTTTCCCTTGTTGTGGGAGCTTCTGGAGCCTCCCAGGTGCATGCTTGCCCATATGAAGGTTGCATCCAGGGGTTTGATGCACTAAAACCTCAGTTGGTCTCAGGGGTTGGTACCCTCAGTGGTTGGGATGGCTCTTAGGAGTTTTATTGTTGGTGTGGAAGGTATGTGTGATGTGTTCCGTCGGTTCCACTTCCTTAACTGACACATAGGGAATTGAATCATATCATAGTAAATTCTCATCACATATTTACCCCAGTTGGCCGATTACTTGGGTAGATGCAGGGGGAGGGTGTTACAGAGTGCCATCATAATGGGTTCCACTCTATTTGGGTCATATCTAATACAACAAACTGGTATCAGAGAATGGTTCACCCCTCGGATTGGATGGGCGGTGTGTTGCTCATGCATTCATGTCAGTTTGATATGTGTTCCTTATGATTGTAGCCCATCTTCTTGTTGCATTTTCATGGTGTTGGTCATGGTTGTAGTGATGTTGCCATGTGAAGGTTGATGGTGTTGTTGTGGGATTTGTGATCATAAGTGTATGGTTGTATATGCATTTGTTATGCGTGTCAGCATCTATATGTTGTTATTCATGCATTCTCATGGTGAAGGTTGTTGTGCATTATGTCATTGTACATAATTAGGTCATCATGATGATATTGGTATGTTATGATGCTAATGTGTTGGCTGGGATAGAGCAAGAGATGTAGATCATCAAAGTGAGGTTGTAGCACTAGAATTTGGGGTAAGAGAAGATTGTCATACAGTCTTTTATTTTGGGCATGTAGGTAGGTAGGTTAAGGATTTTTATATGCATTATGGTTATGTGTATATCTTTCATTCGATTGATGTTATGGTTACATACATGATAGATGTTAGTTGATTAGTGTTGTCATATGCACATGTGTCAGATAGTCATGAATAATAGTAACTTGTGATTTTATGCATTGCTATTTTTGTTTTATGTTAGATAATTTGATAATTATGTTATAGGTTAACTTGTTGTCATTATATGACAGTTAGCTTGATGATTAGGCTATATGTTATTGAGGAGCATGATATATAACTTGTTGTTTTTATATGCTAGTAACTTGATGATTAGGGTTATTACATTAAGATATTGATGTTATATGTATCATACTAATTTGGATTGGCCTATGCAAATGGTTAGGGTTATGACATTCAGGTATGGGTTGAATTATTTGTGACATTGTGTTTTACTAATCTAGACTAGTTGTGCATATGTGGTTGTTAAGCATAAATGATATTTTTTTGTGAGCTTATGATGTGAACATGTTAGCTAGTTACTGCCATGGATATCATGACCTTATGTTTGAGTAGATAGGTTATGAAAGTATATCATGCTAATCTAGATTGATTGTGCAGACAAGATAGCATCCCCTGAGATACATTAAGGTATGAGCTTTCTTATGTCGTCTACTTTGTGTTTGAATGTTTGATTATGTCATCTCGTTGATTTATTTAACATGGTATGTTTGAAATTTGTTTGAATGATTTATTAATTGCATGACATGTGTATGTGTCTATACTATTGCATGAATAAATGATCTTATTTTAAGATGGTTGTACTAATACACATGTGCTAAGACAATTGATATGCACTGTAGTGTAAGTGTGGGCTGCTTATAATATTATGACAAATGAATGTGAGTTGATTTTGATTATGACATGGTTGTTAGACTTGGTAAAGGTTGATCTCAAATTGATAGATATGTTGCCTTGATCTTTGGAACATGTGATTTTCATGTGTGAACAGTTGCAGGAAACATGTGGTATTAGCATGACAAGGTAATAATTGATTTGTTTATATAACTATCCATTGGGTGATGTGACAGTACATAGAAAGACTCTGTTGTAGCAAGGTAAAGGTAAAATAAAGGAATTAGGTGAGAATTCCTTTGGCTATGTTTGGAAACTGCAATTCCAAACAAATGAGTGCTTTTCATACATGAAGTATTATTAGCCCTAATTTGTCTGAAATTATGTGGATATGTGCTATATTCATGGACATGTATTTGACATGTATAACAGTTGGTGTTTAGTTATAGCTAGAACTGTCAAGGGAATTAGATTCCCTTAACACATGGCACATGTGTGTTCAGATACAAGGAAATTTGCTTGGCATATCAAGGAAAGCTAATTGGTATATTTCTATATTTAGTTATACAGTGACAAATATGTGTTTATGGTAGTGTTATACAGGGAGTTGCATGGCAAGAGAGGTTGCCATAAAATCTAGAAGAAGGCTCAGGTTGATCTTTCCTTAGGAACCATGGGATTGAGCCATTGTATCTATTGTTAGTCTTGTGCTTTTGGTCTTTTCTAGTTTGTTTGCACTTGATTTGTGGTTTGTTTATGCCTAGTGTATCGCCATATCACTTTGTTTGTGGTATCGTATTGTTATTGGTTTTCATGGTTTTCTCTTGCTTTCTTCTTGGTGTTTCCTTTTGTGTTTTGAGAGTCTTGGGAATTGGTTGGGAAAAGAGGAAATTTATTGGAGCTAGGAGAGAGTTGAATGAAGTCGAGAAAGAATTGTAAGACTTAAATGAAGTTGGTGGATGTATAAGGGTAGTTGAAGGAAAGAGTATGACAAAAGGTTGGATTGGTTGGGTCTATTGATGTAAATGGATGATGGCAATATAGTCATGAGAAAAGTAATCACGAAAGGTAAATTAAATAGATTTGAGGCATCATATGCCTTGGCTATGTTGGGAATTGTTGTTCTCAATGTTGTGCATGCTAAGAACATATAAAGGGAGTTCTCTTAACCTTGAACTTATGGTATCTGGTAATTATGTTGTGATCATGATTGTGTTGCTGCCTATATATGTATACATGTATGTATGTATGTATGTCATGTTTGATAGGGTTATCATGGATCATGATTGTTTTTATGCTAATGTTTATATGTATATATGTATGTACGTATGTCATTTTTTGATAGGATCAAGATTTTTTATGCTAATGTTTATATATATGTATGTATCTATGTATCTGTCACTATCTAATAGGGTTGTCAAGGATCATTATGTGGAGGAATGATTGCTTATGCAAGTGAATGACATGAAGAGGCTTCTGGTTTATGAGGAATCAAGTGGGAAGATTAGTCGTGACAAATCTACGAGGTCAGTATCATGTGGATATGAAATGATATTGTATGCTTGCAATATGCCTATGTTTATGTTATGATAGGTAACATTGAATGATATATCAGCGAAATGAAAACCATGTGATCTATGACATGCTAACATAAGCATGGATGGCAGAGAGACACTAGAAAAAAGGTTGCTTGGTAGAGGCAGTGTCAGGCAGTGTGTTTTAGGATGTGTGGTACTACTATTGTGCATATGTTGTATATGTTGTACATATTGCATCTGTGATGTTGTGTGCATGTGGTGTTGTTTATATATAGTGTGTGTACATGTTGTTTATGCAATGTTATATACAGGTAGGTACAGATAATGTTGTCCGAATATTTCATCTCCGACGTTGGGTATAGATAGTGCTATGTACATGTTGGATTTGTGTTTTTTTGTACATATTGTACTGTGTGCATGATTGATATGCAGCGTTATGTGCAGGTGGTGTTGTGTACATGTTGTGCATGTGATGTGTATTTGTGGTGTCATGTACATGTCGTGCACATTGTTTTGTGTACATATGGTATTGTGTACACATTGTATAGGTGGTGCGACATACATGTGGCATTATGTACACGTTATCTAGGTGGTGCCATGTACATGTGATGTTGTGCACACATTGTGTAGCTGGTGTTATGTACAAGTGGTATTCTGTAAACGTTGTACATATGGTATTGATGTACATATGGTATTGTATGCATATCTTACATGTTTTTTTGTGGGCATGTGGTACTATGTATGTGAATTGTGTAGTCATGGTATCATGACATATGTATACATTTCTTTGTACTTTGTGTACTGTTGTACTACTCAACAAACCCCCATAATAGTTAATAGTAGAACTAATAAATAATGGGGAACCTTTTTAAAATTTTGGATAAAATGAACAAAATTCCAAAAAAAGAAGGTAATCTTAGCTTTATTGTTCCAAAAACTTGATTAAATTGAGAAGTATCCCTTATCGAAACCCTTATATCAGAGATTAAACCCATAAAGCATTGGAGTTCATTTAAAATCTTTCGTCATAGGTATTTTATCGAAATATGATAACATGTCACTTTAGGATAAATTGGGACTAAACCATCCCCCGATTGATTTTTATAATGTCTAAGCCTAAAAATGATAAAAGTGCTCTTTTACAATATAATAATAAAGGCCTGGCCCCACAAGATTTCCATGTAGTGTATCAGAGATCCCAATATTGGCATTTTGAATATTGTGTGCATGTCACACACTTGCCTATACCGAAATAACATACATCTTCGATAGTCACTAAACCTCCAATCTCCAATATTTGTGAACCTTCGATATTTTAACGAGGTTGACTCAGTGACAGGAACTGTCCTCGCAAAATCATACTTTCTACAATCTACTTACATATCCTAAAATCTAGTTGATTCATTTTTTAATGAGGTTGACTCAGTAAAAGAACTATCCTCATACCTATTGTTTCATTTTTTAACGAGGTCGACACAGTAAAAGGAACTTTCCTCAAACCTGATTCATTTTTTAACGAGGTTGATACAGGAACAAAACTATCCTCACCACCCTATTTCATTTTTTAACGAGGTTGTCACAGGAACAAAACTATCCTCGTACTCACTGATTCATTTTTTAATGAGGTCGACACAGTAAAAGGAACTTTCCTCATACTCACTGATTCATTTTTTAACGAGGTCGACACAGTGAAAGGAACTTTCCTCATACAACCTATTTCATTTTTTAACGAGGTTGATACAGGAACAAACTATCCTCGCAAACCCTATTTCATTTTTTAACGAGGTTGGGACAGGAAAAAACTATCCTCGCCCCTGATCATGGCTTCCAACTGGAAGAAAGACATGTCAATGGACACACCTTGATCATGGCTTCCAAGAGGTCTTCATCAGAAGGAAGAATAGTTCTCTGGAAGGAACACATGTCAAGGGACTCAAAAGGGATAAGAACAT
>APFE030143908.1:0-22830 GCA_000404065.3 Pinus taeda | reverse complement strand
TAACCATAAGTTCTACCGTCAGATCATCCGCCTAATGAACGGCTCAGATTGACTAGAAATTACTATACTTTTACAAGGCAAATTTACATCTGTTTTTAGCTTCGGGGGCGCTACCCCCGAGCCCCCGCTGGGGGATTGTTGGCCCCTGGACCCCCCAGCCGGGGGGGATCGGCCCCCCCGGACCCCCGCAGGGGGGACAAGTCCCCCCCGTACCCCCCCTGCGTGGAGGGGTGTACAAAACTTCCTGGGGTATACATCCCGCTGAAACAAAGACCTCTAAACAATCATGCTCCACACACAACATTAGTACTATCTTGAAATCGTAAGAGCTTATCCTTTTCTTCTAATTTATTATTTAGAATATTTACCTCAACCTGAAGTTGCTCTTCCCTTTCACGATGTTGCTTCTTCATGTTTTCTTCAACTTTTCTTTCTTCTTCCAACTGATGTCTTAGTTCAAGAACTTCGTTTTCTTATTTTTCAAGAGCTTGGAGTAGTTCTTTATTCTGCTTCTTTGATTCTTCAAGATCTTCAAGCCTTTCATAGTAACTGGATCTATCTCTGAGTTTCTTTATTGTTGTGCTTCTTTCATTTACTTCATTTCTTAATGATGTCACTTCATCCTGCAACTTTTGACATTTTTCCTTGAATAGCTTTCTTACCTTGTTTCCTTCCTCTAGTTGAGCCTTTAGTTTGGTAGATTCTTCTTTGAAGGCACATTCCCTTTTGTTCAATAGATCTTGTTGATCTCTAATTTTTTCTGTGAGCCTTTTAAATTCTGCCTCTATTTGATATCTTTCTTGCTCACCCATAAGAGCACATTCAGTTGTTTCACTATCACTTTCATCATCTTCAAATGGATAGATAACATGATCACCTGAGGATAACAAATTCATACCTGATATTTCTTGTTCATCTTGATTTTGAAGTGATTTTGAATCTGAAGTGCTTCTTCTGCATATTCCCTAATCGATACTCCCACTGTCATAGTTCTTCTGAGATGTCTTCTTCTTCTTAGGTGCTTTCTTCTTAAGCTTCTTTCCCATTGTTCCACGAATCTCCTTCAAGCAATCAAGATTCTACCAAAGCACCTGCTTTGATACCAATTGTTGCCAATAATACTGAGGGGGGGGTGAATCAATACTATTAAAAAAACTTTTTCATTTCCATACTTGGATACATATACGCTACTTCAATTAAGGGAACCTGTGTGTTTACCCAACCGTGTCTAATGCAACTATCATATATCCAGAATACTTATGATTCAATTAATCCATTAAATGTTGATCTTTAGTTAGTGCATCAGAACTTCTTTAACCATATGTATAGTAAGCAGGTGCAGTAAAACGGAACAAATCATCACACACAAGAAGCACACATGAACACCATGATATAAGGTGGAAACCCAATGTGGGTAAAAACCACCTGCTGCAAGTCGTCTCTATCTTCTATTAATAAGAAACTTCTTTTACAATAGTTCTGTACTGGTGCAGTCTTATACCAATACGCAGGCTTCTACCTGCAGAAGGCTACAACCTTCTCTCGTTCTCCAGACTCTCCTGGAAGGGAGCTACAACCCCCTTAGCTCTTGTACTAGCCGATCCACTTACTAGTATGTAGGTGCTGGCCTACTGAAATGCTCCAACCTTTACTCGTTCTCCAGCTACTACTGGAAGGGAGATACCACCCCATTAGCTCTTGTACTAGCTGATGTACTAGTACGTAGGTGCTCACCTACAAAAGGCAATAGCCTTCTCTTTCTTCCTCCAGGTACCATGTTTCATACATTTTCAGACTGGATACAACTGAAGCACAAAACTATAATCTGAAGGACACGTTTCATCCAATTTTCATACTGGACCCATCAATATCATTGAAGCACAAAACAATCAATACTAGCATCATCAATTTCTGAATCACTGAAACACTGAAACCCTGT
Source organism: Pinus taeda (assembly GCA_000404065.3). Taxonomy (NCBI): domain Eukaryota; kingdom Viridiplantae; phylum Streptophyta; class Pinopsida; order Pinales; family Pinaceae; genus Pinus; species Pinus taeda. The sequence goes on along the minus strand of APFE030143908.1, from coordinate 20,891 downwards.
CAAAAACACAGCCATCAGAACATAGAGCAAACTACAGAACTCTGCAATAACAATCAAACCCAAATGCAACTTCAAACATCATACTTCATTATGTATACGCTACTACGATGAATCAAACCCGCGTACAGATCTATACATATTCAATCATGACTTTGCGGTTGTTCCAGACATCAGTCATACCTAGATCATAAAATGTGTACAATAAAACATGCATCAATAATTCAAATCTATTCTATCTATGATCAAACCATATAAAGATGATTCATTTCAAACCATTTGATCCTGATCTATCCTTAGATCTTGTTCTCCATCAACTGGTGAGATTGCTCCTTAGCTCAGATCAAGCAATGCATCATAACCCATATCCTGCATACTGGATCTCATACTACATCAGATATTCAAGTCTTTTTCCATTCCTTTGCCTAATGATCTTCTTCTCCTCTTATAGTCTCAGGCCTTACTCAATACCATGGTCCAAAACCATGACAATTCAATACCATGGACCCAATACTTGGGATCAACACTTATGATGAGATACCATGGCCCAAAACCATAGGTTCAAATACCAAGCACTAAATACCATGGACCAAAACCATAGGATCAAAAACTGTCGGACTAATACCATGAAGCAACCATAAGATTTCCCATTTGCGTGTGCTTTTCTCTGCATGAAAGTGCGTGAACTTTTCTCTGCATGAAAGTGCGTGAACTTTTCTCTGCATGAAAGGAACGTTTCTCTGCATGAAAGTGCGTGAACTTTTCTCTGCACGAAAGGAACTTTTCTCTTCATGAAAGTGCGTGAACTTTTCTCTGCATGAAAGGAATTTTTCTTTGCATGAAAGTGCGTGAGCTTTTCTCTGTATGAAAGGAACTTTTCTCTGCATGAAAGTGCATGAACTTTTCTCTGCATGAAAGGAACTTTTATCTTCATGAAAGTGCGTGAACTTTTCTTTGCACTATAATTTATCATCTAAGATGAGTGAGTTGCCATCAAGTACAACATATGTATCATAATGCCAACAATCTCCCCCTTTGGACTTGATGGCAAAGCTAACTTGTCATACTGAGAACGGTCATCTGATTCCTTTGAGTTGTTCGGCATCCCATGCATTCTATCACATCTGATATCTCTTCCGTAGATTCATCTAGATATATATAAGTGAGTTGATCGTCTACGAGTTGGTTGCCATCAAGTACAACACATGCAGCATAATGCCAACAATCTCCCCCTTTGGACTTGATGGCAACAATACCAAATCACTCTCCCCCTTTGACATCAAGGGCAAAGGGCGGACCAAGATATTCTCTTCCTTTGCTATCCATACTCCCCCTAAGTGCCTGCTGAAATTTCTGAATGAGCTCCCCTTTGTATATGCCAAGGTGTACCAATCTGTCCATGCTCCCCCTGAGTACATGCTAAGTCTCTGCACTGTTGAAGTGCGTTGTTCATGCTCCCCCTGACTGTAGGCAAGATCTAAAAAAAGATGTTCTACAAGAAGAACATGACTCTATCTTAAATGACCTTCCTATCACCAAAGACTCATACATACATCCATCTCTAGACCAAGTGAGGATATACAAATATTGACTCATCCACCCATCCAAGTGGGCTTACACCAGAATTTTATTCATGATAAACAAGTACATTACATCATTCATCCCAGGCATAGTGGGGAAACCAAAATAGGTCGTTACATGACCTTGATAACAAAAGACATATATGACATAGAGACGAAATATCTAGAGAAAGACTATGAAATTTATCAATAACTAATATCAGCAACATCTGTCAATCACTATTCAGATCAACAACCATGTTCTCCTTTTGTTCTCCCTCTGCATTTGTTCTACTTCAAATCAACAACAGCTGAGTACTTGAACCAAAAGCTTCTAAGATAATGCCAGCAATGCATTATCAGAAGTTTATCTGCTCCCCCTGAACCTGTTTCAAATGGTCTTTGTCAGACCCATATCAGACTTCCTTCAACTAGAGTCTGTTCCCACTGATTTCCTTCAAAAACACCATATACGTTACTACATCCACATAAACCTGTGTATATACACAGATGTTCTTCATAAAACTCACGTACAACCATTTCCAGATCAGCAACCTGTAAATGTCCTGTAGTAAGGTATGTCTGCATATAGATATCAACTCATCCTCTTGAAAGACATCATAGCCATCTCATCAACATCAAGATCTGCATGATCTTATAGATTTCAGATTTCTGTGGCTTGAATCTTTTGAATAGTTAATCGGAGAATCCACAGTTTCATTATTTTTGAATCGACGTTTCGAATCCCAAGTGGGATCCATCTTCAGGATGAGAGAATGATCTTATATATCATCCATGTATCATCATTCGGGGACATCTGTATCAATCAACATATGTAAGTATCAATCTGTCATTTTATCATCATCATGTCTCCAACAATGGAATTTTGAGTAATCATTCATGTATCCAGCATACTGCATATAGTACTATGTATCTTTAGCTCAAGATCATCAACCACAACAATCCTCATCCACATGAGAGCCAAGAACTATAGGAGACTTGCATCAACTATATTATATGATCTTTATGCATATGACGACAACAACATATGATAGACTCATCATCAAGTAATGAGGATGTGTATACAAGCTTTGTACTTCTCCTTATCCTTATGAACATCACCATATAAGCACCATATATACATTATCAGAGAATCAACCACAAAACTGATTTGAACATCAACTACGTAACCCCAAGAAACATATGAGATTTTGTCATGGACAACTCATAACCATAGCAAGATATATCACTTAGCCATATAAGCATCATTACCAAGGACTACTAACCATAATGCCAACAATGTAGCATTAGAAGATTATCTGTTGCCCCTGAACCTGTGCCATCTTGTTTACTATCAGATCTGATCATGCATATATCAGCAGGAAGTATCAAGGCATTATCAAAAACACTTCTAAATATCATACAAGTATCAAGACATTTCCTCACATCATCAATAGATTGTAACCATTTTTAAACAGAGCAAATGGACTGCATCCTATCAGACCCTTTTTCCTGAGCCCTATCCTTACTTCTTTTCCTCAGATTGACATATACGCGACTACGCAGTGGCCAACTCACATATATACGCGACTTCTATGTATGGAACTTGTGTATGAGATTCAGAACACTGTAGTTTTATATTTTCAGCTCCCCCTGAGTCTGTTATATTTGTGTTGTGCTGTGTCTGATTATATTGTGTTGTGCCATATCTTTCTGACTGTACTTCCTTCTTCTTCCATATCTTCAAGCGTGATGAAGTTTTCTCCTTTTGGTATGGTGCCCATACTTTATTCCTGCATTCCTTTGCTATATGTCCAAGCTTATTACATGCATAGCACCTTACATGTTTCATATTTCTTCTATAGCAATCAACAGCTTTGTGACCAAACATATTGCAAGAAAAATAGTATCCCTAAAAGTAATGTGATGATCTTTCTGTGTGATGATCTTGAACCATTCTTCTTCTACATTTGGCTACAACATGTCCAAGATTATGACATACATAACATTCAACATTATTCATCAGAGGAGTAAAAGATTTTCTTTGAAGTATTTCTTTCCTTGGATGTTGATGGGGTTTTCCTCTCATCTCTTTGTTGAGCATTTCAGATTTCTCATTAGAGTTCCTTGCCTTTCCTTGTGAGCTAGATTCAACTTCAGCAGATTCATAAAAACCAAGACCATTTTTGATAGCAGGAGACCTTTCACTACTAAGAATATCATCCAAAGTTTAGTACTGTCTTGAAATTGTAAGAGCTTATCCTTTTCTTCTAATTTATTATTTAGAATATTTACCTCAATCTGAAGATGCTCTTTCTTTTCACGATACTGCTTCTTTATGTTCTCCTCAACTTTCCTTCCTTCTTCCAACTAATGTCTTAATTCAAGAACTTCGTTCTCTTGTTTCTCAATAGCTTGGAGTAGTCCTTTATTCTGCTTCTTTGATTCTTCAAGATCTTCCTTTAGCGAGCGAATTGTGGCTTCAAGCCTTTCATAATAACTGGATTGATCTCTGAGTTTCTTGATGATTGTGCTCCTTTCATTGACTTCAGTCCTTAATGATGTCACTTCATCCTGCAACTTTTGACATTTTTCCTTGAATAACTTCCTTAACTTATTTCCCTCCTCTAGTTGAGCTTTTATTTTGGTAGATTCTTCTTTGAAGGCACATTCCTTCTTGTTCAACAGATCTTGTTGATTTCTAATTTTGTCTGTAAGCCTTTTAAATTCTGCCTCTATTTGATATCTTTCTTGTTCACCCATAACCGCAAATTCAGTTGTTTCGCTATCACTTTCATCATCTTTAAGAGGATAAATAGATGTATCAACAAAGGATAACAAATTCATACCTGATAGATCTTGTTCATCTTCATTTTGAAGTGATTCTGAACTTGATGTGCTTCTTCCCCATATTCCCCAATCCATGCACCCACTGTCATAGTTCTTCTAAGATGTCTTCTTCTTCTTAGGTGCTTTCTTCTTAAGCTTCTTTCCCATAACTCCACGGATCTCCTTCAAGCGATCAAGTTTCTACCAAAACGACCTGCTCTGATACCAATTGTTGGAAATAATACTGAGAGGGGGGGTGAATCAGTATTATCAAATCAATAAAACTTTTTCATTTCCATACTTAGATACATATATGCTACTTCAACGCAATTGTGTCTAATGCAACTAGTGCATATCTAGAATACTTATGATTCAATTAATCCATTAAATGTTGATCCTTAGTTACTGCATCAGAACTTCTTTAACCATATGTATAGTAAGTAGGTGCAGTAAAACATAACAGATCATCACACACAAGAAGCACACATGAACACCATGATATTGGGTGAAAACCACCTGTTGCAAGTCATCTCTATCTTCTTTTAATAAGAAACTTCTTTTACAATAGTTTTGTACTGGTGCAGTCTTATACCAGTACGCAGGCTTCTACCTGCAGAAGGCTACAACCTTCTCTCATTCTCCAGACTCTCCTTGAAGGGAGCTACAACCCCCTTAGCTCTTGTACTAGCCAATCCACTTACTAGTACGTAGGTGCTGGCCTACTGAAATGCTCCAACCTTTACTCGTTCTCCAGCTGCTATTGGAAGGGAGCTACCATCCCCTTAGCTTTTGTACTAGCTGATGTACTAGTACGTAGGTGTCGACCTACAGAAGGCAACATCCTTCTCTTTCTTCCTCCAGGTACCGCGTTTCATACATTTTCAGACTTGATACTCCTGAAGCACGACACTATAATATGAAGGCCACGTTTCATCCAATTTTCATACTGGACCCATCAATATCATTGAAGCACAAAACAATCAATACTAGCATCATTAATTTCTGAATCACTGAAACACTGAAACCTTGTCAACAACACAGTCACCAAAACACAGATCATACTACAGAATTCTGCAATAACAATCAAACCCAACTGCAACTTCAAACATCATACTTCATTATGTATATGCTACTACAATGAATCAAACCTGTGTATATACGCGCTCTCGCCAAAGCCAACCTGCGTACAAATCTATACATATTCAATCATGACTTTGCGGTTGTTTTAGACATCAGCCATACCCAGATCATAACATGCATACAATAAAACATGCATCAATAATTCAGATCTAATCTATCCATGATCAAACCATATAAAGATGATTCATTTCAAACCATTTGATCCCGATCTATCCTTAGATCTTGTTCTCCATCAACTGGTGAGATCCCTCCTTAGCTCAGATCAAGCAATGCATCATAACCCATATGTTGCATATTGGATCTCATACTACATCAAATATTCAAGTATTTTTCCATCCCTTTGCCTAATGATCTTCTTCTCCTTTTATAGTCTTAGGCCTTACTCAATACCACGGTCCAAAACCATAACAAAACAATACCACGGATCCAATACTTGGATTCAACTCTTTTGGATGCAATACCACGAACCAAAACCATAGGATAAAAAACTATCGGACTAATACCATGAACTAACCATAAGATTTCCCATGTGCGTGCACTTATCTCTGCATGAAAGTGCGTGAACATTTCTTTGCATGAAAGTGCATGAACTTTTCTCTGCATGAAAGGAAATTTTCTCTGCATGAAAGTGCGTGAACGTTTCTCTGCATGAAAGGAACTTTTCTCTTCATGAAAGTGCATGAACTTTTCTCTGCATGAAAGTGCGTGAACTTTTCTCTGTATGAAAGGAACTTTTTTCTGCATGAAACTGCGTGAACTTTTCTCTGCATGAAAGGAACTTTTCTCTTCATGAAAGTGCATGAACTTTTCTCTGCACTATAATTTATCATCTGAGATAAGTGAGTTGCCATCAAGTACAACATATGTATCATAATGCCAACAATCTCCCCCTTTGGACTTGATGGCAAAGCTAACTTGTCATACTAAGAATTGTCATCTGATTCCTTTGAGTTGTCCGGCATCCCATGCATTCTGTCACATCTGATATCTCTTCTGTAGATTCATCTAGATATATATATAAGTGAGTTGATCTTCTATGAGTTGGTTGCCATCAAGTACAACACATGCATCATAATGCCAACATGATGTTCTTCCAAAATGTATGGGTTCATTTCGGGTTACCTACATCGATTATTTCTAATCGAGATAAGCAATTTATCAGGAAGTTTTGGTTAATATTATGGGAACTCATGGACACAAAGTTGAAGAAGAGCACGACATTTCATCCACAAACCAAGGGCTAGATAGTAGTGAATAGAACAGTGGTGCATCTCCTTTGAGGATATTGTGGTAAGAATCCTAAACTTTTGGATGAGCATTTGCATTACATCTAATATGCCTGCAATCGTGCCTAACATTCATCTACACAAGTATCTCCATTTGAAACTTGTATGGGATATTTTCCAAAGTCTCCTTTGGATTTTATATTTGGTAAAGATATTGTAGTAGATGGACATAGTGATGTGGACAAAGCCAAGTATTTCATTGAACAAATTCAGCTAGTGCATCAAAGGATACAAGAACAACTAGAGAAAATCCAAGCCAACTATAAAATAATACATGATAAGCATCAGGTTGATCATGATTTCCAAGTGGGAGATCAAGTTTAGTTGTACGTCAGCAAGGAAATATTATAAGTTGAAGGTGAAAATATGAATCCAATCATTTATTGTCGTTTCAAAGTCTCGGAGAAGATTGGTAACAATGCTTTCCGATAAGGTTTACCGCCTTACATGCAAATTTATTTTGTTTTGAATGTGGAAAACTTGAGATTGTATGAGCCTCATATGATTGTTGATCAAGAAGAGAATGTTCAGATTCCATCTATAGAATATTTTGATCTTGAATATTTAAATGAGTTGTAAGACTACTCAATTCTTGATAGGAGGATAAGGACTTCACACAGAGGCAATGTGGAGTATCTTCGAATGGTCTCAAAGGCACCAATATAAGCAAAACAAGGTGGATAGATATAGATAAAGTGAGGGAGTTGTACCCTCACTTACTTACTGAGTAAAAATATACTTTTGGTGGTCCAAAAGTTTCCAATGGGGAGGAATGATCCAACGGGTAAAAAATATGCTAAAAAATGAAAGTGTTCAAAATCTCTTGAAACTGATACCAAATCATGGATCTCATCATTTTGATTCCAAAGATGCTTTAATTGCCTCAATTAGACACCATATGAGGAAGTTATCATGTTTTGAAGTTTTTGGTAAACAATTAAAAAAGTCAACTTGTAGGGTTGACTGTGTAGTGTATGGATGCCATGTGGAAATCCGTACGATGACATCATGTTGATTTTATCAGTTGTCTGGGTTGTATGGATCACAGGTGGATTAGTGATGTAAGGGAACGTGGCACATAGTGATTGGATATATGGTTCATGTAGTGGACCAATCATAGGTCATCACATGGCCCAACCAGAGGATGCCACATGGCCCTATGAGAGGCTGCCATGTGCCCCTAGTTTTGGTGCCATTTTTTTTTCAATAGATCGACAAGCCTCTGGCAAAATCGAATTATCGACCGCCAACATACCAAAGGACCGCTTAACCACTAAGCCATGGGTGGTTCTTGTTATATAAGGGTGGCACATTTATATTTAAAATGGTGTGGTTATGCATATGGGGGAGGGGTGTCGTTATGAGGCCATCTGTGAGAGATGTGGAGGGGTGGGACATGTGGCACCTTGCTCATGCCCCAGGCCCAAGTTTCATTGATTTCCATGAAACCAAGAGTAGGGCCAGGGAGGCACGTGGCCTATGGCCCATGCCCCTCGGTCATATGTATGGGCATGTGACTAGCAGGGAGCAGAGAAACAGGCGAAGGGGCTACAATCCATAACAAAAAAATATGTTATTAAAAACACAATGCCAAACACACCGAACATAATGGATTGAACTCAAGTCCTCCAGGTTTCAAATTGACTGCCTTACTAATGTGCCACATAATCAGATTCTTGCTAGTTTTGCAGAGCGAATAGGTTTTGTAGAGCGTTTTGCAGGAAGTTTGAAGAAGGAGGCACATCTTAGCTATTTTCAGCTTTTTTGAGCCCAAGAAGAGCCTACATAGGGCTCTTTGGCATTCTGGATGCAATGAAAGTGTTATTTTTGTAATTTGTGACTTGTATGTATTTGCATTTGAAAATTTCAACATATAATAAAAAGGACCACCATTGGAAGACTTGAAGACGTAGCCCAAGAGGGGTGAACTCCGTCACCAATTTGATGTGTTTTGATGTTGCTTATTGTCCGCTTTAACTGTTTAAAATTTGAAAATTTTACTTTAGTTTGTGTGCTTTTGTAATCATGATCCATTGCCTAAAAGACATAAACTAACTTGCAAAACAATTCATGAAACCTTCATTTTTTAATTCCAAATCGTCAACTAAACTCAACAATATTCAACCATGTACAACCATGGGAAATTGTATTCATCCTTCCTCTACCATAACCAACCATGGTTAGCATGAGCAAAATTGTTTCCCATGATCAACCATGGTTGTCTATAGCCTTTCCTGGGAAACTATAGGCATCCATACTCAACCATGGTCAAACATGGTCAAAAGTGGACCTACATAATGTGCATTGTCAAACATGGTCAATCATAGAGAAACTAGCCAAACATGTTCAATCGTGGTTAATATAAGAAACCATGGTTAACTATGGCCCATCAAGGTCAACATGGACAACCTTAGTCAACCATTGTCAACCACCATCAACCATGGTGAACCATGGAAAACCATAGTTAATTTTTGACAACATGACCTACCTTGGTCAAGTTTCCAATGATGGCCAAACCATGGACAATTACTTGTCCATGGTCAATCAAGCCCAATTGGTCTAACATGGTCAAGTTATAAGCCATATTCATCCATGGTCAACCGTGATTTAACCTTGAAAAAATGTTACAACATGGTCAACAATGCACAAACATGGTCGAACCTTGGCTAAAGATGCTCTACATTGTCAAACATGGCCAACCATAACGTCCCATAGGGAGTTGAAGTCAAGCATAGTGAAGTAGAAAACTATGGTTAAATGGTTAATCAAGGACAACTATGGTCAACCTTACTCAACCATGCTCGACCATGGGCTAAGATGAGAAACCATGGGCAACCATTGTCAACTGTGCTCAACCATAGTTAATCATGGTGACTAGTGGGCAATGATTGCTAAACTTACTCCATCAAACTCTACCATGGTCAACATGGGTAACCTTCACAACAATGATCACACATGGTCATCGCTAGTCAAACATGGAAAACTATAGGACTCTTTCATGGGAAACCATACTCAACCATGCTCAACCATAGTTAACATTGTCGATCATGGACAACCATGGTCAACCATAGTCAATGCTATATAACTTTAAACAACATGGCCAACCATGTTGAAACTAGGCACCAAATTGGTGTATAAAACTGCCTTGTTTGTATGGTAAAAGACCCACTTCAACATAGTAATTTGAATATTAAGGTCTACAAACATATACATATTCTACTCCTTTTAAATTTGAATTTATAATCTTTGGAAGGAAACACATACTCTTAAAAAGCCTACTCAAATTCTATAAATTTTTATTTATTTTTAAATCTAAATTTAAATTAAAAATTTTGTAATCTTTCTATAATATATTTTATCAAATAAAATAACAAATAAAATAATAATAGTAATAAATTACAACTTTAACTTTGCCAAAACATTGAATAAATGTTGTATTTCATGAATATCAAATAATGCATGACTCTCATAAATACCACCATGATCGACTTGGAAAAATAATAGAAGTGCAAGATGCGCTCTATTACAATTCACTTATGTAGATACGCATTTATGATAACACTAGTACTATTATGTCCTCATATCCCATAGTTACCTAATGTAGAAAATAAAACCTCTGTACCTCATACTCAATCTCTAAGAGATTCATAAAAAGTTTTATCTTGCATAACTCTATGGGCTATTGGACTCTAGTTATTTGTATTATACCTATGAACAGGCCAATGTATATTGTAATGGTTTTTGTTTTTTTTTTGTTTGACTAATTCTATTGATGTAACAAAAATGGTACAAGGAGACACCGCCCTCCATAGAGCAAGCCTTAAATTATGCCATGTTGAACAACAAAATAACTGAAAGAGACTGCCCACATCGGGGAAACCAGTCCAAAACTAGAAGTGTTTGCTGCCCACACAGGAGTAACAGCCTGTAATGCCAGAGTGGAATAGTTTTTCAAGCAAACATCAAAATTAACAATATTTACGTAAACGAAACAACAGAATAGACCCATAATGTTGGGAGCCAGGAACCCGAAGCCTAAAAAAATTTGACTAGCTAGGTGTCATTAGTAGGAGGAGGTTCTTCCACTATCAGATACTTGTATGCCTCCATGTCATCTTCCACGTCCTATTGATCTCTTGGAGTTGCTTCCATGGCCTTGAAGCGGCCTAGATTAGTGCGTCCCTGAGTTGCGTCTGTGTGGCCTTGAGCTGCTTCATTGCTTCTGTGCATCTCTGAGCTGCTTCCAGGGGCATTTCTTTTGCTCGTGGTGGTCCACTCTTGAATATTGCGAGTTGGGACTTCACAGCTTTGTGGCTCCTTTCTAAAAGCCACCGAAATGGTCGCTATTATGCATGGACGTTCCAGCGTGTAGTGAAATTGGAATTGGGCAGAATGACTAGGTTGCAGAGACAAGACAGAGGCAGTAGAGGGCTAAGGAGTAGCTTCAACATGCCGAGGACCTACAGTCTGAGCTTGCCCCCTACCACTGCGGGTAGTTGGATAACATCCCGTGAAATGAGCCATTGAAGGGGAGGAAGAGTCATAAGGGGATGAGTTAGAGAGGGACAAAGAGGGGGGGCGAATTGCTTTTCCTCTGCTACTGCCCCTCCTGCAGCGCATCCTATGATGCAGACGAGGCATGCTCACATTTTCTAGATTGAGCGGACGAGGAGGAGCAGTGCCAAGGATTGAATAGTTAATGGGAGCAGGAGGACCTGTAATCCATGATTCAGAACCAAGATTCAAGGCTGAAGAATCAGTCCGAAGGCAACAAAGAAGACTCTGCGAGAAGTGGGCACCATCCACCATCTTAATGCAACACAAAATTTGGTAGCATCTCCCCATTGTCATGCGCGAGCTCGGCTCTGTAGTAGCAGGGAGACAATTGCAGTTCAGAGGAGGTGCAATAGGGGGAAGGCGATCCGAAAAAGCCATCTTAAGAACTAGATTGATGCATCCTTGGCCCGCCAATGCATTAAAATGCCATTAATGTTGGCAGTGATCTTCTAGTGGAAGCATGGGTGGCCAAGTGGCTGCGCCACTTGCCAACCCAAATTCGCTGTGTAGTACCAGCGCTCTTAAACACCCGCATCTGAGAGTAATGGTTTTTAGTTAAAAATGGGTTCACTTTTAATTAATTTATAAGTAAAGATTTCAATTTTTTTTATTAATTTTAGTTTTTAAAATATATAATATATAATATATATATATATATATAATTTTATTTTTAAAATAAAAATATATTTTTTAATTTATAAATTTTTATAATCGAAATTAATTTAATTTTTTTTTTTATTATATATTTATCTATTTTAATTATATTATTTAATATTAATTTAAAACCAGAGTGACGCTTAGGACAATCTTATTAATAAAAATCTTTTTGTCAAAATGATTACGGTAACTGGTTTAATATTATATTATTAAATATTAATTTAAAAACCGAGCTAAGTATTGACAATCTTATTATAAAAAAAACTTTCTTCATTGTCTGAAAGTGTTCATGCGAACTGGAAAAAGAAAAAAAAAACCAATGCTAAGTCAATTATTTTGAGCAGTAATTTATCTCAACAAAAACTCGTCCGGAAAATAATTATGTAAAGCTTTTTGGATAGTCAGAAAATGCTTAAAGCAGTGATAAAAAAATACATAAAATTGTAAATATAAATGAAAACTAAGTATTAAAACTAATTAATTTAATAATAAATGAAATATAAATATAAAACAAAAAATATATTAAAATATTACTTAATTATATTTTATGTAATAATAGCTATAAATAAATAGTATAATATATAAAAAAAAATTGTGATTCCTATAACCATTTCCACACTAATGTCCTTCAATTTGAAGTACCCACTAGACTTTAGACTTTCCAACTGTCCTCAACGCATTCATTTGTTTAGAATGTTCTCTTTCATCTATGTTACCCAAATTTTTTCCTATCAACAAATAAAATGGCAAAATTTGTTTTCCCTGTTTCACTTCAGATTTAAGCACTATACAGATTCTTTGTCAGTTTTTTCCAAGCTAATTTTCTAGTGCCTATTGTATCTTTATACACATATAAAAAGATACCTATCTAATTTGGTAGGTGTTAAAATTTTATTTATTTATTTATATATATATTTTTAAATATAACTACTTAAATTATTAAAAAAATTCAAACATAATCAATGAATACTACAATTGGGCATTTTGAACAATCTTAAGAATTCAGATATACCAATATATGAAATATTCAATTTGATATGTAAGAGATGAGAATATGAAATAAAAATATTTGTATAAGGTCATTTCAGTTTAATTCTGTACAGAGAATATAGGTTACTTTTTATAGAGATTTTTATATACCTACTTTGTGCAATATCCTGCAATTTTTTTTATTTTTTCATCATTTGATTGTTTTGTGATAAGTTTTATGGTGTTTTCGCATGTCTCTTTTCACAATGTTTGGCCCAGTTCTTTACCATTCTCTCAGCATCCTCCCTTTCAATCACATATGGATCATTCTGTATGGGGTGCCTCTTCGGTAGCTTGGGTTCAATAATATACCACCACGAGTCAACTCAATTATGACTTCAACCAAAAAAAATAAAGAAATAAATTAAATGAAGCATTTTCTCTCTGTTCACGAGAGATACCAGACGGCTAGACTTAAAAAGGGGCATGTTATAGAATTTGTTTTGTAAAAGTCAAGAGGGAACTTCTAATCACATTAGTATATAGATACTTTAAAGGTTAGAAGAGCAGATAACCAAATGACTATTTATATTTCTAAAGAAGTAAAGTTCCCAAACACATCCACCCCAGAATAGATTGTCCACTTCTGTCATAAACAGGTTTGGGAAATCAGTCCTGAAGTTATGCTCAACTACTAATGGATCTGTGGTTAGCTGGTTTTCCAACCATGAAGATAAGTTTTGGTAGCTAAAATAAGTTAATTCTGAATACAGGGCCGGAAAGAACTAGCCTCTTAATGAAGATACACGGATATGCAAAGATGCATTATATTATTAGAAATTAGTGATGTATAAATGGGCATGAATTCTCTTGTAATCAAATAGAATGCCGCTAAAACAGACAGTATGTGGCAAGCAGAATGATAAGTCAAGCAAATTGATTACTACTACCTGATAATTTGGACTTTGTCGCATCTGAAGATGGAGTTACTCACCAGTCTCATCTTATGATGTAACCATAATTAATATTGCGTATGAGGAGGATTCAATTGTCTGGATGGTCAAAAGTGGCGGGAAGACGAAGAGGAATTGTCTAGACAGTTAAAAGTAGTTTGAATTAGAGCAAAAAATTTCAAAAAATCTTACAGTATTAAAAACTTTTAAAGCACCCAAAATCTTGAAATTTGACAGCTGTAACCTAGATTTATAAAAATCCCTCAATTTTCCATGATAACAAAAGAGCACTCTAGTTAGACTACTAGATAACGTGACTTTGGGATATTTAAAGTCACAAAACAGGTAAGACACTTTGCAAATCTATTCCAAACACCAAAACTCTAGAGGTCGGAGATGGTGATGGGACTTGTTTTTTTATTGCTGTATCTTCCTACACTACGGATGTATGGGCGTATGGATGACACCTCCAGAGATCTGAATACGAGTGAGTGAGACTCTTGACAAATATATTATAAACACCAAAACTCCAGAGACCAGAATTAATAATATAACTTGTTTTTTAAATGGCAGAGCATTAAAACTTCATATCTAGGTCAGCAGTTACATCTCATTGTTGTAACCATAATAAATTACATCTAGGTCAGCTTCAATTCGTGATATTTGAAGCCACAGAAATCTCTGAAGACAGTTGGAAGTTGCGACTCTACATTTAGAAACTACGAGATAGTGATTGATTGTGTGGTGTGTGCACATGGATACCGACCAGCCTGCATTACCTCGTGTCCTTGGGTACACTGCTCTACAGTAGAGAACACGCCCCTTCTTTGACTTTTATACATGAATAGATGGATCATCTGCCACAATCTTCCGCAATATGTCAGTCATTGAATTGGACCTGTTGCATTACATCGGGTTTTGAAGTTTTGATAAGACCGGATCCATAACCAAAACCTAATGTTTACTTTACAGAGGAAAAATAAATTTGTGTAAATATTTTTTGGGACCATCCAACTGATACACCATTACACCGACATACCCATGCTATTTAATATGTCTTTGTCATAAATGCACAATATTTAAATATTGCTTAATATATTGATACAATTTATTATTTTTGTTTTGGAATTAAGCTCAACTTAAACTGAAACCAACTCTAAGATAAGATGACAGGGAGATGTATTTACATGGCTATGGCCATGAAAATCTAGTGGTATCCATTAGTGTATAAAAACTTAATGATCTCGATCTCATCAAATTACAGATATTGAAAGTAAACAACGCAAGGACGGTGGAATGGCGTTTATTCAATGATTTCGATTGACAGCAATGGCAATCGAAATTACGCGGAAAGGTACATGAACCGATGAAGAAGCCTGTCAAATGGCATGGCAGACTTTTGCATATGCGTTTTTTTGACTCTGTTCTTGATTTTAATGGAGAGTAATAGATTCACCAACCTGGGTCTTGGCATTTAAATTCAGATGAGGTTTGATGGAGAAATTTTGAGCGATTTTAGCTTTACATGGATTGATTTGGCCATGTGTTGCCATCTTTAACACGGTAAATACATAACTTCTAGAAATTATTGCTCTTCGAATCCGCCATGGCGTTTTACTAATTGCATGTAAAGCAGATAAGTTTTCGTTGTATCGGAGCTCTAGATCTTCATCTAAATGGTCTGAATAATATAAACAGATTCGGTAAAAAAAAAAAAAAAAACCGAAAATTCTAAAATATTTTAGTCTATTTGTCCTTATGCTGAATTTAACTAAATTTGAATTTTAATAGAAGCAAATATTTGAGTACTGTATAGAGTCTGTTTGTTTGCACAGTATTTACACAAAATTATCGCTGTGTTTGCCTTATTTTGTTTTGCTTTGCAGGGCAATTGATAATCTTTAAATAGGTAAGATGTTTATGACCTGGTGCGTGAAAAGTAGGAACAGTAAGCGAATTTGTAAAATAAAGAGGGATTTGACATTGGTTCACTTCTTTGGGAAAGGTAGTATGTGCTAATAAGTGCGAACCTGCATGTAAAGCAATTAATTTTCTTAGCATCCGCTACACTTTCATCTAAATTAACAATTGGAATGAACAATTTCAGTAAGGCACTGGAAATTTTCAATTATTTTAATACCATGTGAATTTGAATCTTACACAAAACTCTCCCTGCGTTTGCCTTTTGTTCTTTGCAGTGAAGAGCTGATTGTTGTTGTTCTTTGAAGTGACGAACATATTGTTTTACGGCATTTGCTAGTCTTTAAACCATAATTTTATGCCTTATTAGCTAAAAGTAGGTAAAATATGCTGCAAGGTGAACAACTTTATGAAGTGACAAGGAATTCAGCGTATTATGTGCTTTTTAACATAAATTTGTGTGAATCAGCATGTAAAGCAATTAATTCTTTTTGTATTACTACACTTTCCTCTCAATTGACAAATTGAGTGAACAATTTCAGTAAGGAACTGGAAATTTTCAATTATTTTAATAACATGTGAATTTGAATCTTACACAAAACTCTCTGGTTTTTCTTTGCAGTGAAACTGTGCCCTCGCTATCCCACTGGTTCTTGCAAATCCAAGCTATAAAGAATGATTCAATTCGACTTCTTTTTTCCACATCTTCAAGGAACAGAACTCTCAAGCGGACCTGCTATCTAGGGGGGGGATCTCCTTGCTGCCTGGACTGATTAAATATTAATGCATTCATCAGGGATCAGTCATCAGCGAAGGGTTTTTTGTTTTTGTGTGAAGGTAGCTTCATTTTTTTGAATACATCTTGTGGTAGGTGGAAGCTTGATGCTCTGTTTTTATTGGTTGGGGGTTTATGTTGCCTTCTTGGAATGTTTTTTGTAATTTGTTTTTTAGCTAGTTCCTGGCCCTGTTTTGGTCTGGTGGAGCTTCTGATCTCTGACTAAATCTGGAAAAATCTGTTTCTGTTGGTGGAAAGTGCCAAAGAAACTCTGCACATGTAACATCTTTTACATTTATAAAAGGCTGTTGAAAGAAAAAAGGACTGTTTTACAGATTTTGCTAGTCTTTAAACAATTACTTTATGGCTTATTAGCGAAAAGTAGATCAAATGTGCTGTAAGGTGAACACAATTCGAAAGTAACAAAGACTCCGCTTCCTAGGCAAAGAGAAAGTAAATATTTCTTGAATTTCCATTTATTTAACGAGAGTTTATAAATTATGTAATTCTTGACAGAGATTAATGTGAATCTGTTATGTTACTAGCATGTGAAGCCGATCTTTTCCCTCTTCTGAAAAAAGAAGCCGATCTTTTCCGTTCCATATGATACATTTTCATTTAAAGAAACAAATTCGATAAAACAACCTAGAGATTTCAATTATTTATGTCGCATGTGACTTTGAATATTTAAAGCGAACATTTCGGAATACCTGGATCGAATTTGTTCCGTTTGAACTGTATGTATCCAAATTTCTCAGTGCGTTTGCGTTCGTTTTGTTCTGAAATGCGTATTGATATTTTACGGTCTTTGCCAGTTTTTAGACTATTACTTTATGGCTTATTCCAGAACACCGGAATCAAATTCGTTTGTTTTGAACTGTATTTCTCTAAAATTCTCAGTGCGTTTGCTTTCGTTTTGTTTTCAAATACAGTAATGATATTTTACAGTCTTCGCCAGTTTTTAGACTATTACTTTACTTTATGACTTATTCGCTAAAAGTAGAGAAAAGATCTTGTATTGTGAAAGAAAATTGTAAAATCACAAGGAACTCCATGGGAACTGTTACTGCAAACGTTCACATGAACCTTAGTCTGCTCCAGTAAGATCAGGATTTAATTCACAAGTTTATAGGTTGATGTAATTGGAAAACAAAGCAATCCTTTCATTTTTCTCGAGTAAACAATTGGAGAAGTTGAAGTATTACATAGACTTTGAAATATCTGTGCAAAACCCTGATGTAAATGTTTTCTGTGTTATTTTACTTGTTTTTAAGTTAGGTATTGTGAGGTTATATCATAGTTATTTTCAAGAATAATACTAAAGTAAGAGAAAGAAATGAACTAGTGGCTTAATATTTATGAGCGTTTCAATAATAAAACAATCCCATAAACACAATTTCACTGCTTTGAATAACAGAATTTTGAAAATTTTATTTACAGATGCTTATTTATTTGTATTTTGTCAGGTCAAAATAACATAAACATTATAAGTGGGAGCAAATCTGCAATCCAGTGTAAGTGTGGCCGATCTTACACGAAGAAAAGGAAAGACATAACATCATTAACCTTATTCCTAAGTTTAAACTACAAGCTAAAGCTCTGAGTGGGTGACGAACTCGATAACTTCTTCAAAGGCTGAAGAAGTCGGATTCGGAAAGGAGCATGTGGTACGGATCTCTCCCTTCTTGCCCGTTAGAACATCCAACTGCCCCATTTTATGCATTCCATGTACAAACTTTTTGAAGAACACGGTCTGGCTGGATGCAAAGCTGTCAACAATTTCTGCACTATCGGTCTCGGTGTAGAGACTCTGGTCGGAGGTGAATAGCACCTGGTTCCTCTGCACATTCGCGTAATATTTCTTGTCGAAAGCGTTCGGAGTCTGGATATCCAAGTTTGTGAAGTCCACGGTGTTATTAACAGTGGGGCATAATGAATAAAGATCGTCTGCCAAACTGTTTGCTATACTTGGATCCACAATTTTTTTTCCTGTGGTCTTGTTATATAATCGGTTATCGAATGAGTTACAGTGACCAATGCCGATTGTGTGCCCACCTGAAACAGATCATGACAAAAGAAAGGAGTTAAATTAATGCTAAAACGAACCAGAGCAAATTGATGCTATTTATATGAGCTCCAATTTTATTTTTCACAAGGTCAAGTTTGTAGATTTTAGGAATATTTTAAAATATGAGAAATGAAATTTAATTATTTAAATTTATTATTATTATTATTTATTTTAAGTTCATAGTTAAGTTAGACACTCAATTTCCACATAGCTATTTTATTGTTAAGTTTATCAGGCATATATACTTTTTACTCGTCAAACTCATCAAACATAGAAACTTTTAACTATCAAGCCCACTCAAACTATATCTGATTGTATTTCTTATATACCATATTCCCAAATAAAATATCTATACCGGGTTCTATTTCTTATATACCATATTCCGAAATAAAATATCTACATTTAGAAATGAAAATATCACATTATTCAAAGGTAAAGTTTAGAGGGTAAAATGGCATCAGACCTGAAAGAGCAACCATATCGGCCAAACTGAATCCTTTGGAGCCAAAAATGTTCATCAGCTGTGTCAAATTTAAAGTTGGAACTGGTATATTGGCGAGAACTACGGCTTGACTGGCGAACTTTAGGCTATCTCTGCGTCCAAGTGGTACTGGAAATTTTGGGCCTCCTGCCTTCAAAATGATGATTTCTATTAATCCTCTTGCAAATTTCCATTCAAAGCAACAAACCCAAAAATTATAATTACAGGAAATTAGGGTACTACCAACCTGAGCGACGGAGTCACGAGCAGCCAAAGCCAGAATGTCTGCACAAGTTACAACCCCACTGCAGCTAGCTTCTACAGCGGTTTTAATTTCGTCGATCAGCTGCAAGGCCCGGGCTCTTAGTGTTAAGTTTGGCTGAGCCTGTTGCTCACTGGGGTTTCTTTTGGTTCCTGTCAGCAACACGGACCCGTCGCAACCCTTTCCAGATATAACATCACGAATGTCAGAATATTTTTATGGGTGTAAAATATGAATGAGAATACTATTAAATTTATTTTAAATATTAAAATTTCAGAATCCAGAATTGGTAATGAAACTTGCTTTAATATTGTTTGTATTAAAAAACTACCCACGAAACTCTTGTATTTATATTAAAAGCATCCAAATTCTAAATTAATTTTTTTTTAAATAGATAATAATAATTTAATTTTTTTTTTGTTTTGTTGACAATAGATCTCAACATACAACAGATTTTGCTAAACATAAATGAAAACCTTGCCAATCTTGTAAACATAAATGAAAACCTTGCAACACATTTACAAACATCTCCCTCAAAAGAAACATCTCCCTGATAACAAACATTTCCCTACCCACTTCATATAGACTGCAGATTTTAGAAATATTATGGAAATCAACTAATATTACAAATTTTGGAAATATCATCTTAAATTCACCAGATATTATCAAATAAATTTTGAAATGTTTCCAAAATAAACGTTCTAAATAAAAATACCCCAAATCTATCCTGAATATTAAAATGCCCTACAAACAATCTGCTTTTATGAAGCACTGATACTTTCAGTAATACCTGCACAAAACAGTCATGGAAATGAAGTCTCAGTAAGCCTGCGGCCTGAGTGATATCTTCGTCCAACGCCGGCTCAAGTACCGATTTCACTATGTCCTCCAAGTCGGGGCAACTGTCCTTATAAAATGTCCACGAAAGCCCATGCACAGGCTTTGACAGATCGTGTTCATGGACAACTAATCCATTGGCAGAAATTATGCACGCAGAAACAAATACAAAGAAACACACAATGGAGCTAACGATCACGTACTTCGTCATCGCTTCCTTTCGCAACTATTCTGAGATTCGAAACCTGTAGATTCACAGTTAAAATTAATGGTAAAACTAATGGCTTCTGCAAATACATATATAGTTGTAATATAAGTTACATAGCTAATTTCAAGCAGACACCACCGATTACCAAGATCTCACCTGAGATTACTGTAAAACGAAACTATAGGATGATTGATATAATTGTGCAAACCATTGGAGCCCTATTTATCAAAAACAAAAACAAAAAAAAACAAGAACAAGAAGGAAAAGTCGAGAGACGTTACGGTTTCTTTGTCCGTGAATGCCTAAGTCGCAGGCTGCTTAACGGCCCTGACATCTGCCCCCTGCCTCGTCACCGAAAGTAACTTTCGTTGAAAAAGGTTAGAGCACAAGGGC
>APFE030143903.1:0-30941 GCA_000404065.3 Pinus taeda | reverse complement strand
GATTTCTCAATTTCAATTGCCTCTTTCACCCTTCTTTTTAAATAATGGTCTTCCTTCTGAATTAATTTTGCTTGTTCCATACAGATATAGTGTGAGGAAGACTTTGAAATCATCTACAAAAATGGAAAGCAAAATGTTGTGGCAGATGCACTCCCAAGAAAGGATGAGGATGTGGAAGCATTGTTGTGTGCCATTTCTATTATCCAACCAAATTGGACAAACGAAGCAAGGGAGGAATGGAAGAATGACGAAGTGTGGGCACTTATTCGAAAGTTACAACAAGATTCTAGTACATCTGTTACATTTAGCTAGAAAAATGATTTGTTATGGTACAAAGATCACTTATACCTCTGTAAGATTTCCCAACTCAAACAAAATATTCTTATGGAATTGCACACTTCTCCCTTAGGAGTGCACTCGGGATTTTTAAAAACTTACCACAGGGTTAAGATGGAATTTTGGCCTTAAATCGATATTCAAAAGTTTGTGGCGGAAGTTTGGTTTGCCAACAAATAAATTTGAAACAATTAAGACCCCGGGTCTATTGCAACCTTTATCCATTCCAAGCCAATGTTGGGAGGAGGTTTTAATGGATTTTATCACAGGTTTACCCAAGTTTGAGGGAAAGAGTGTCATCATGGTGGTAGTTGACAGACTTACCAAGTATGCACACTTTTGTGCATTATCACATCCATTTAAAGCCAGTACCGTTTCTACTGCATTTATGGAAACAATTCAAAAGCTACATGGAAACCCAAAGATTATTGTAAGTGACAGAGATCCCATTTTCACTGGAAATTTTTGGACAGAATTATTTTCTTGTCTTGGTACTCAGTTAGCCCATAGCTCATCTTATCATCCTCAATCTGATGGGCAAACTGAGATAGTAAACAAATTTTTGGAAGGATATCTTCATTGCTTTGTATCTAAAAAATAGACAAAATGGGTCAAATGGTTGCCTCTGGCTGAATGGTGGTATAACACTTCCTTCCATACTGCATCAAAAATGACCCCATTTATGGCACTTTATGGATATCAGCCACCATCCATCACATCATATTTAAGAGAAAATTCTAAGGTTCAAGCAGTGGAACATCACATCGAGCATCAACAACAAGTTCTCCAACTCTTAAAGGATAACCTCGTGTTGGCACATAATAGAATGAAACAACAGGAAGATCAACATCGTAGCGAAAGAAGTTTTGATGTAGGTGACTGGGTTTTCCTACAACTACAACCATATAGACAAATGTACCTCAAGCAAGCTAAGAAGGATAATAAATTATCACCAAAGTATTATGGTCCGTACAAGGTGTTGCAAGAGATTGGTACGATGGCATACAAATTGGAGCTTCCTGCAGCTTCTCGAGTGCACCCAGTTTTCCATGCTTCATGTTTAAAGAAGTTTATAGGTGACAAGCTCCCAGTTCAAACAATATTGCCAGAACTTGATGAGGAAGGAAAAATTATATTGGAACCAGAAGCAGTCACAGAAAAAAGAACTCGACAGCTACGAAATTGATCCATTTCAGAGTATCTCATCAAGTGGAAGAACTTATCCACTGAATATTCCACATGGGAGGATGCGAATTTTATACAAAAGCATCAAGAACTACTCAAGTGTTGAGGACAACACTTTTTTGAAGGAGAGGGGCATGTTAGGTCCCTATAGTGCTAGTGATGCCCCCATTACTATTGTAGTTGTATCCCTTATTAATATTTTTATGCCCCTATGGTCCCCATATTGTTATTACTGTGCCCCATAGAATCCCTCTATTGTTATTTTTGTGCCTTTATATTATTATTGTTAGGTCGGTTTGGTTATATTGTGACCCCTTTGACTCCTATATATAGAAAGGAGGTTTTATCATTTGAATCATCTAAGAACTGATCATTTGTGTATTGTAAAGGAGGTTTCCCCCTCGAAGAGGCTGAATTCTAAGGCGTTGATCTATCTTTTCTATATTTTTGTGAGCTGGTTTCATAACATGTAACCTGCCAAACCGTGAGAGTAGCTATGAAACTCACAATTAGCTACAGAATAGGCTACGTTCTATAGCTAATTTGCAAAAAACTATTAAAATAGAAAGAATATGAAAATATAATATGGTTATCATTTTAATGCTTTCCTAAGACAAAATCTATCATTTATCATTGATTGGATCTGTAGTCTTGTAAGAAATCAAGAGAAAGAGGTGAGAACAAATGTCAAGGGGAAGGTAATTCTGAGGTTCAACATACCCCCACCGCAAAATCATTGCATGTCCTCATGCAATTTGCCAAAAATATGAGTTCTTCTAATGCATTTGCTTAGACTCTTCTGCTAGTACATCCAATTTTCTTCTTTTTCTCTTCTTTGAAGTGACTATCATTCTGGGTTTCCTCATAAGAAGAATGTATTTGAGGTTGATGATTGTTCTGTTTAGACTTCTATTCTTCCTTTTCAACTTCCTATTTTTCTTATACCACAATCCTAGATGCAAAATGGTATTATCATGAATAGTCTTGTCCAATTTACTTTGTTCCCTCAAGGTTTCATTCTCCTTTTTGATATGTCTGTTTAATATCTCTAATTCGTAAATTTCATGTTTAAGAGAGTCAATTAGAGGTTCCTGTGGATTGACAGAGGGTTTTGGATTCATTGAGGCACTTTTCTTCTCCATTGATTCTATATAACCATATATTTGTTGTTGTAGTTGGTATATGCCCGGAGATCTTCTACTTGGGCTACCTTCAAAATGATGGTCATGAGAATTTTGAGGACTATGTGTAGAAGAGATGTTGACAGGAGAAGTTTTGGGGTTTCCTCTTCTAAGTTTATGAAATCTGTCCCTTTTGATGGTGTTTTCTTTGCCAACTCTCGGAGTCTAGAGCTTATTTTAGGTTTTGGATGACTTACATTCTCTTTCTCTGTGATCTTTTCCTCTTTTCTTATCTTTCCTCTTGCTCTAATTTGTTTCCTGGTTTCTGTTAGCTCTTCAAATATTAATTATTCATCATTTTTCTGTAATGAAGACTCAGGTTTATCTTTAATGGTTATACCAATCTTCTTTCTTCTGCGTTTTCTAACATTATCTTCTTTGGGTGACTTTGGTGCTTCTTGAAAATGATTTCTAATGAGGAAATCCTCCCAGGTATCTCCTATGCCTTTTAAATGAAACTCAATCATTATATTTATCAACCCATGATGGTACATGGTTGTGTCTATGAACTCTATTTTCTTCTGCACATTTGAGGCCATTCTTCTAAAACTATTTAGCAAGAAGGAAGAAAGATTGGTTTCTCCATTTTCATGGAAATTCATCAATAAATGTATATGGTTGACATACATGCACCCGAATCTCCCCTCACAGGTGATAAATTTTTGTAATATCAAAAGCATGCTCCTCCATTTACTTTTAAGAGCTGAAATGGGAATTCCTTTTCTAAAAACAGAAACATCCATACCTGGGTACCTCAGGATTACTTTCCATGATTCACTATGGAATTCCTTGTTTTTTAACCATGTTTCACCTTGTTTTGGAAGTTTTGTAGCCTCTGTTATGAATGATTCTATTACTGCAAACATAATATCTCCAATTTCTACCTTTGTATCATCAAAATATCTAGCAAAATATTTTGTGATCTCTTTATGAAAGCCATCAAATTTTTCAATGAATTTGAGCCATCCATCCTTCTACATCATTTCCTTGACCTATGGGTATCCTTCCACATATTTATTTCCCATCGGTTCTGACCTGACAATGAGTCCCATGTCTTCTTCTTCACAAAATTCCTTAACCTTCAGAATTACCCTTCCTGGTTTATGACATGGATTGACTACGAGTATGGTGAAAAGAATTGTGGGTTTGTGTGAAATAAGTAGATGGTAAGGGTTTTGGAGAGACGTGGACAAATATGTCATGTTGTATTCATGATCGTTAAAAACAATGAGGGAGTTAATTATGGATCGTTATGTGACGGAAGACAGATGGTGTGGAGGATATGCAGTACGATAGAGATGAGAATCAAATCAAATGATGATTTTTCATGGAGACATATGAATGCCCATATTATACAAATTCTATGTTCTAACCTTATTATTTTAAAATAATTTTTTTCCCTTTTACCTCTTGGAACTTAACCTTCTTGGTTGTTGTTTTTCTTTGATGTTGATCTGTAGATACCCTTCCTAGCATATCAGTCTTAAAAAAAAGATTATTCAATTCCCTGCAATCAACATTTATTTGGAACAGAGTTGTGAAATGGAGTTATGGTTGTAGAATCAAGCTAGTTGCGAAATGGAGTTAGCTACAAAATGTGACAAAGATGAAATATGGCTATGGAACATGGATGTGAAGTAAAATGAAAACAGAGTGTAATGAAAGGAAAATGGAATATAACAATGAAAGAGAGTGAAAGTGAAGTGAGATGAAATGAATTTTGAAATCAGGCACTGCAAATGAATGTAGCTTTATGTCACTACTTATTACAGAAATAAAATAGGAAATATAGGATGTCAGAAATCTTTGATTTTCACCCTGTATTTCCCATATGAGTAAGCCAATGAACAATTGGTTTTCAGAATTATATATATATATATATATATATATATATATATATATATATAGATAGATAGAGAGAGAGAGAGAGAAGAGAGAGATGAGATAGATAGAGAGAGATAATGTGTGTGTGTGTGTGTGTATAGGAAAACTAAGTTAGTGGAGAAGAAGAATTCTTCTTCACCAACTTCATCTCAGTGTTATCTTGGAAAATTCTGACAAAATCCTCCCTTGAAATTGGTTTATGATATACCTTTAACCGATGACCATTTACAAGGAGAGGTACCTTTTCCTCATCTATTGTCCTTATTCTTACTGCTCCGTTATTAAAGACTTCTTCAATCTCATATGGCCCAAGCCAATGAGTCTGGAACTTCCCTTGAAAACCTTTGAATTTTGAATTGAACAAAAGTGCCCAATCTCCTGCTTGAAACTGCTTGTTCTTTATATACTTATAATGCCATTATCCCTTTGCTATTGGACTAAGCTGGTTCTTTGAACTACATCCTGCTTGATTTCATCAAGCTCATTGAGTTGCTCCAATCTATGTTTCTATGCTTCTGATAAATCCCATCCCAATTGGGCTGCCATCTTGAAGGTTCTGATTTGAAACTCTATAGGGAACAAGACTTGCTTCCCATAAACAAGCTCATAGGGAGTATGTCCTGTTGTGTTCCTCCATGTGGTTCAGTAGGCCCATACAGCTTCAGGAAGCCTTTTTGCCCAATCTCTTATGTGTAGATGTACAGTCTTAGTGAGAATTCCTTCAATCACCTTATTGGTAAATTCAACTTGATCGTTTGCTTGTGGATGGTAAGGATTAGACTTCCTATATTTTATCTTTTGTTCTTCTACAAGTCTTTCCACCATTTTAGATGTAAATTGAGATCCTTGATATGTCACTATTTCTCTTGGAACACCAAAACGAGTGAAGATGTCCTTAAAAAGAAAATTAACTACAAATTTCTCATTAGTAAAAGGTAATGCTTTAGCTTCTACCCATTTAGTGACATAATCAGTGCATACCAAAATATACTTCTTTTGTTTAGATGGAGGATTAATTGGTCC
Source organism: Pinus taeda (assembly GCA_000404065.3). NCBI lineage: Eukaryota > Viridiplantae > Streptophyta > Pinopsida > Pinales > Pinaceae > Pinus > Pinus taeda. Next base: position 25,332 of record APFE030143903.1, on the reverse strand, counting down.
AACAAAATCCAAGGCCCATTTTTCAAAAGGTTCAATGAGTACCTGAGTTTGTAGTGGCATTTAATCTAAGGGAGTAGGTTTCCCTATCCTTTGACAGTTGTCACACCTTTTGACATACTCTTTGGCATCTCTGAAGATGGAGGGCCAATAATATCCTCAATGAAGGATTTTATAGGTTGTCCTTTTGTCAGCAAAGTGTCCACCAGAAGGTTCATCATGGCATGCCTTAAGAATTTCAGGGATTTCATCTTCTCCAGCACATCTTCTTATCATGAGATATGGACCTATTTTATACAATTCATTAGTAATCCATGAGTAATTTGCTCTTGTTTGAATGATTTTTATTTTCTCCTTAGGAAACAGATGTGAAGGTAATTTTCATGTGACTAAGTAACTAGCAATATCTGCAAACCAAGAAGTTTGGGTAGTTACTGCAAAAAGATATTCATCAGGAAAATTATCTTCAACTAGAGTGTTACCTTTGATATTTTGAATTCTAGACAAGAAATCAGCAACATTATTTTGTTTTCCAGGCCTATCTAAAATAGTGATGGTGAACTCTTGCAGGAGTAATAACCATCTTGTAACTCTACCATTAGTAATCGGTTTATTCACTAAGTATCTAATTGTAGACTGATCTGTATGAACAAAGGTTTCATAGCCTGTTATATAATGTCTGAACTTGTTGATAGCATGAAAAACAACTAATAATTCCTTTTAGTTACAGTGGAATTAACTCAGTGGGATTCAAATTCTAGCTTGTGTAGTAGATGGCATAAGGGATCAAATCTTTTTGTCCTAATACAGCTCCCAGAGCCATATCTGAGGCATCTGTTGGAATGTGGAAAGGTAGTTTCCGATTTGGACCTCTTAAGATGGGTGGTTCAAAAAAACATTTCTTTCAAAGTCTCAAATGCCAACTTGCAATCAGAATTTCAATTGAATTCACAATCCTTAGTGAGCAATTTGAAGAGTAGTGATGCTAGTTTAGTGAAATTTTCTATAAACCTTCTATAATATCCCGTGAATCCTAGAAAACTTCTAACATCCTTTTGACAACTTGGAATTGATAATTTAGAGATGACTTCAACTTTAGTTTTATCAACCTCAATTCCATCTCCTAAAATGTTATGTCCTAAAACAATCCCTTCTGTAAACATCATAAAAGATTTTTCATGGCTTAGTGAAAGGTTTGCTTCCTTACATCTTTTAAGAACTTTTTCCAAATTTTCTAATGCTTCCTCAAATGTATTCCCATAAACTGTAAAGTCATCCATGTATACCTCTACACAATCATGTATCAGATCAGAAACAATTCCTAGTACTGCTCTTTGAAATGTTGCAGGTGCATTGCATAATCCAAAAGGGAGTACTTGATAGGCATAAGTTCCCCATGGGCAGGTGAATGTGGTTTTATCTTGATCTTCAGGTGCTACCTGAATCTAATTTTAACCACTAAAACCATCCAAGAATGAGAAGTACTTTTTACCTGCTAATGTATCTAACACTTAATCTATAAAGGGCAAAGGAAAATGATATTTCAGGGTAGCTTTATTCAATTCTCGATAATCAATACATACTCTCCATTTACCATTCTTTTTAGGCACAATAAATAGAGGAGAAACCCACTGGCTATATGAAATTGGGTAGATAAAATTTACATTCAGCAATTTTTGCAACTCATCTTTCACAATTTCCCTAAGATTTGGATTCATCCTTCTTTGAGGTTGTTTGATAAGTTTACAATTTTCCTCAATTTAGATGTGATTTATACAAGTATTAGGACTAATTCCTTTCATGTCAATGTATTCCCATGAATATGCAGAAGAATGTTGTTGTAAAGTTTTGATTAGCTTTTCCTTTTATAATTTTTCCAACTTATTGTTTGTGTTCAAAGTTTTCTCTGGAAAGATTTCAATTGTAGAGCTACCAAATTCTTCCATAGAATAAAGAGACATATTCCTAGATGACAAATATTCAATCTTAGATTTTTCTTGAAACTAATCATGTTCATATTCTGGAGATGATTCTAATTTTTCCATTGTATTTAAGATTTGACTATCTTCACTGATGATTGAAAAATTAAAGAGAGGTTGAATATCATTTTCATCATAAATCCATTCTTTATCATCTATCTCTATGATTGTTCTTGCTGGAGGATATAAAGTGAATTTCTTAGTTGAATTACCATTAGAGATATACATATCACTAGATCTACAGCTAATGAGAGCATCAGTGGTAGCCAGCCAAGGTCTTCCTAATATAAGTGGATGTCCTCCTAGATTTCTCTTTGGGGTTAGGATCATAAAATCAACAGGGTACTCCCAAGAGTCTAAGGACATTGAAATATCTTCTAACACACCATATGGTTTGATTACAGATCTATCTGCCATTGCAATAATGTAGGTGTATAAAGAAGATTGGGAAGTTTGAGTTGTTCCATGGTTTGTTTGCTCATGATGTTTATTTATGCTCCTAAGTCAATCAGTGTATTTGGGATTTCAACTCCATTGATATGTGTTTTTACAACTGGACTTCCTAGATCTACATATTTTTGTATGGAAATTTTTCCCATCATTATGTCTGCTATTTTTCTTTCTAAGTGAATTCTTTTTACTTCTTTTATTTTTCTTCCTGGTTTATTCATGCTCAACTCTTTTATTGTTTTAGCTAGAATTGGAATCTCCTTAATGGCTCATAACAAAGGGATTTTGATACAGACATTTTTCAATTCATCTAGAAAATCATAATTAGGCAACATAATATGCTTTTCTACCCCTCTATCAACTTGTAATATTTTTGGGAAAAGAGTTGTAGAAGTAGATACTGGTTGTTTCTTATGATAGGTGTTGAGTTTATTGGTTCTTTCTGTTTTTCATTTTCAATGCTCTGGTTTTGAGGAGATTTCCTTTAAAACTTTTATTTTGTTGTAGAGAATCTTCCTTAGAATCGTCTTGTTCTTGAATAACCACAGAAGGTTTTTTCTTTTCTAATATCCTACCAGATCTCAATTGAACATCATTGAGATCTAATGGAGTGATCATGTAAGTTGGAATTTTTTGTCCTTCCATGATATAGGTATTCTAAGGATTTTTATTGTTGGGGTTAGATAATGGTTGGACAGGTAACAAATTTGGTCTTTGTGGAAATGGCAGTGAAAGTTGAGGGTTTTTGTTTTGAAGTTGGGGCTGTTGATTTTGTTGAGGAATTTATTGGGAAGGATAGGTTGGATATGATGGAGGATATTGATAGTATGGAGAGAATATTCCATAAGGATTTTGCATTCCTTGAGCCCAAGGTTGAGTTTGAGATTGAGATTCAGGCCAAGGTTGTTGCCAAGAATTCCAATTTGGAGGGGGCTGCATATACATTTAGTTGTTAAAACCCTAATTTTGTTGCCCTTGCCAAGGTCTTCTAGAGACAAAGCAAAGAGACTCTATTGGATTTGAAATTGTTTCTTCTTGAAAAACAGCCTTAAGACCAAGGATTGAAGGACAAATTTTGGTCTCATGGTTTTCTAAACAAATCACACAAGTCTCTATGACTTTTGCATCTAAAGGGCATTCCCTTAAAGTGTGCTTCTTTCTACATTTGGGGCAGAAAATAGCCAGAGCATCAGTTTGGGTTTTCTACTTGTTTTGTAACTTAAGGGTGTCTATCTGTTCACTAAGGCTCCCTAGAATATCTATTTTAAATTCATCAAACATGTTTCCAATTTCTACCCTACTCACTAATCCAGTTGCAGATTTATTCACCCTAACAAGAGAAGGATCTCTTGGACCTTTCCCAATTTTGAATTTTTCCTCTTGAGAGATGAACACATAATTCTCCTATGTCACTTAATGGGAGTTGAGAGATATATCCCTCCTCCATCATGTTAAGGATACCTATCCACTCATCTCTAATGGATTTTAATTGAAGAGCTTTTAAAGTATCTTGATCTAAGTTATCCATTTTTGCTCTTTTTAAGTTATAGTTGAATCTCTTAATTAAATCCTCTAAATTTTCATCCTCTCTTTGCATCATTTTGAACACTTCATCCTTGTGATTGATAGGCATGCAATAATCCAAATACTTGTCCAAAAACACTTTCTTCGTGTCATTCCATTTTCTAATGGACTGAGTGACCAACCCCATGAACCACTTTAAAATAACTCCTTTCAACGCTGAAGGGAACAATTTGATTTTTTGAGAGTCTTGTAAATAATCATAAGTTCTACAAAAGACTTCAAATTCAAATAAGAAGGTTTCAGGGTCTTCACTTTTTAATCCATGAAAGTTTTGGAGGACAGAAGGTGAGATATTTTTCATTGTGGCATTTATTTCTTCATCAACTATAGGGAATCCAAAAGAATTATCAACTTCCATATTTCCTCTACCTCCTACATTATTTCCTTTTCCTTCTCCATTATTTCCTCTACCTCTTCCTCTACCTCCTCCTCCTCCAAACAGTGAGAATTCTCCATCCTCTCCTTCTTCTACCATTATAGTTTCTTCAGAGTCAATATGTGTTAAGTTATGGTATGTTCTATGCTTATGACAGTTTAATTCTTTTTCTTATTATATTCCATAGATTAGCAATCACATGTACATAAAATAAACTGCAGATAGAACATTAAACGATCGACAGAAAACAAGCCAAGACAAGAGACACAAGATGTGGCAGCTAGCCAGGGACAAACACCACAATGTGTGGGGAAACCCTTTGATCAAATCTTTTTTATCTTCAATAATTCAGCAAAGAGAAATAGTACAATAAATCTGATTTATATCAGTAGTAGCAAACCCTAGATCAATAGCATCAGCATTAGCGGCTTCATCATCAAACTAGGGCAGACGATATCTCACAAACTGACCGTCGGATCGGCTTGATTCCACCACCAAAAGTTGTGGCTTCCAGAGGAGGTTCAGATGAACCTATAGCGCAGTTTAGATGAGGAGATATTCTAGTCGACATAGGTCAAACTTTACTTCTGCAGTTGCAGCTTTAGTTTCAACAGCTTCCTTCAAACTAGGGCAGTCAATATCTTGCAAACCGTCTGTCGGATTGACTTGATTCCACCACCAAAAATTGCGGCTTTCAGAGGAGATCCATGTGGACCTATAGCACAGTTCTAAGAAGGAAATTGGAAGGTCAATGCTGGTCAAAATTTGGATTTTCAGTTGTAGCTTTAGGTTCAATAACTTCCGGCTTCACATGTGTGAGATAGAGACCCTTTTCTGCGCAGTAGAGAAGAGACTCTTTTCTGCACAGTAGAGAGAGAGAGATGTGATGAGATGAGTGAGTACAAATGAGGAAAATTCCTCCTATATTTATACACAACGTTGGTGTTTGAATAGATGCGACTGTTGGGCTTCTGAGCTTACATGAGTTGTAGGTCAACTTGATAATAATTCCATAATCAAAATAAATTCATATCTCCATGAATACTTATCAGAATCGGATGATATTTATATCAATCCTACACCTCTCGACGAGAGGAATCTAATAAAAATATTATTAGCCATGAATAAGATGACCCACATGAATTTTTTCCTTGGTTGCCAATTTTAACACTCCCTCTCAACTAAGGAGAACTTCATCTGCAATATGTCTATTGGTTGTTACTATTCATCCATCAAATGCACTGCCCTATACAACCTGACCCTTGCCCTACTTTGCTCAATTTTACCTGTTCTACTTTGTGTTTTTCTACCCTATATTGATTTGTACTGTTGTGCTCTGCTCTTGCATTGTTCTGTTCTCCTTTTCTTTTGTTCGAATTATGAAGAAGAAGAAATGATCGAGGATGTATCATACTGACTCAAAGTCAGTCTCAGAGTATGTACCCATCCCAGACCAGTCTCAACCAACCCGAAGTCAGCGTCATAGTGAGTACAACTCCACTGGTCCCAGACTAGTAACATCCTCCACTGACTCAAAGTCAATCTTAGAGTGCGTACCGCTGGTACCAGACCAGTCTCAACCGACCCGATGTCAGTGTCATAGAATGTATCACTCCTACCACTAGTCCCAGACTAGTATTGCAGTCTCAGAGAGTGTACCCCTGGTCCTAGACCAGTCTCAACCAACCCGAAGTCAGCGTCATAGTATGTACCACTCTCACTGGTCCCAGACCAGCACTACACTGACACGAAGTCAGTCTCAGAGTATGTACCACTGGTCCTAGACCAATATCAACCATCCCGAAGTCAGCATCATAGTATGGTATAACTCCTACCACTGGTTCCAGACCAGTATCATTGATCCTAGATCAATGGAGTTCATCCTAGTGTAGGGAGTATGGTAGATACAAAGATGCGTCCATCGGTACTACTATGGTCCCTAACTTCATTTCCCTACTCATTGATCAGATGAGAGGTACTTCCCATGAGTCCCAAACTACATGGGTAGGATGCCTTGACAGGAGAAATAATCAATCATGTCCTCACAGTAGAACACATCAATCCTGCTACAATCGCCATGGAGAACACATCAATCCAAGCCGCCATGGAGAACACATCAATCCAGGCCTCACAGGAGAACACATCAATCCTACTACAATCTCCATGGAGAACACATCAATCCAGGCCTCACAGGAGAACACATCAATCCTGCTACAATCGCCATGTAGAACACATCAATCTAGGCCTCACAGGAGAACACATCAATCCTGCTACAATCGCCATGGAGAACACATCAATCCAGGCCTCAAAGGAGAACTAATCATCCTGCTAAATAGGAGAGCGAATCATCCTATTCCACAAGAGAGTGAATCATCTTGTCCCACAAAAAAGCAAATCATCTTGTTCTAGTGCGCACCACCAGGGGAGGGTGAGTCACCCTGTGGTCATATGTTGCTCCAGTAAGAACCACAGGCCCTCAGAGCTCCCAAACCTCAATGTATGCAACATGCAGGACCCTTGTACAAGAGTTTCTTGACGACTCCAAGTCGTTTGTGAAAATAACAAATTAGATCTTTCCTCGAGGCTTTGACAAGGTGTATCAACCTGTACATCATCTTAATGTGATGGAGCCTCCTTGCTCATTGACTTACCATATCCCAGATAATGTCTATCTACTGGAGCAATCGACGAATACGGGATTCCTCAATAATCGAATCCCACCTATGGTTGTTACAGAGAATCACGGTGGTATGTGTTCAAACAGCTCACTGAAGAGCTTCCCTAACCAGGAAGCTTCATATGAGATCATACTCATAGATATGTATCTGGTCTCAGTGGTGCTTATGGCAATCAACTTCTGCTTCCAGCTCATCCATTATATCGAAGCAGAATCCAAAGAGAAACAACACTAAAAGTGCTCCAATGATCCTCCACACTACCTGCCTAATCAGCATTCGAATAATCATGCAGTTTCATATTTCCGACAGTGTATCTCAATCCATGAGAGATTATGTCCTAAAGACATCTCAGAGAGTTTTGGCACCAATCTAGTGAAGCTTACCAAATATGAGCTCACAATGCTAACTGCAAAACATATGTTCGAATGGAGGTTCACCAAAAACATCAACGTGAATGAGTTTTTGAAACTCAGAGGCATTTCCCAAATCTGGTCCGACATCACTACCATATAACTTCTGAAAGTTAAGATCCTCGAGGTATTCATAGGCTTGCAGTCCACCATACCAAATCTTTTCAGAATCTTCACCACATATTTTCCTTGAGATAGGAAACTTTCCCTTGGCTTCTGCCACACTTCAAGTCCTTAGTTCTTCATTTCAAATTCAGAAGCCAACTCTCTCTTACATTTGTGAACGAGAGGGTATGCACCTATTAGAAAGAGGTCATCCACGTAAAACACCAATATAAGAGGCTTGTCATTTCCAACCTTAAGGTAAAGGTTAGGATCGGCTTCACTCCTAGTGAATCCTAGCTTCATCAAGCAGCTACTGATCCTCTCATACCATGCTCGGGGTGTTTGCTTCAGCCCATAGAGAGCCTTCTTCAACCTGCATACATGAGATTTTCAATCATAAATCTCAAATCCTTCAGGTTTCTCCACATAGACCTCTTCTTTGATTGAACCGTGTAATAACGCGGTCTATCCATCTGATGTAGGTTCCATCCTTATGAAGCCACAAGGGCTATGATCAAGCGGATGGTCATATATCTAGCAACAGGTGCAAATATCATATTTTATACCTTCCTTCTGGGAGAAACCACGTGCAACAAAACGAGCCTTATACTTTTCCATGCTTCCATCTATTGCATGCTTTATCTTGTAAAGCCATTTTGAAGTAACAATTGTCTTGTTCGGGGTCTGGGAACTACTTCCCAGACATCATTCTCCATAATAGACTCATATTCTATGGTCATATCATCCTTCCATACTTGATGCTTGACGACATCTAAGAATGATGAAGGCTCATTTTGTATGATCATGCTCATGATGGTCAGGTATCCTTGATACCTGTTAGGTTTCTTACTTTGACGGAAGGTTCCTTAGGGTGCAGTGTGTCCTTCAGCATCATCAATTATCCCCCTAAGCCATGAAGGCCTCTTCCCAAAAGAGGAAGGTTCATGTGGATGAGGATCAATCGGATCCATGGGTTCTTCTACATCAGGCATTGATTCATCATCCTTTTCTTTCAGTTCCCTGCTGTCAGCTTCTTGAGAGTTCCTCAAAGTCGGAAAATTGTCCACCTTGCTGAGAGCCATATCTTCCTCAAATGTGACATCATGACTAATCACGACTTCCATTTGACCGGCTACATAGATTCTATAGCCTTTAGTATTTTCACCATAGCCACGAAAATTCCCTTCTTTCAAGATGCACCCAATTTATTTCTTTTCTCTTTTGGCACATGAAAATATATAGGGCTTCCAAAATTTCTAAAATGAGAAAATCCAGGTTTCTTATCAATGAAATTTTCTTCAGGAGTCTTGGAACCCAATGCTTGATGAGGGCATCGATTTTGTACATATACGGCGGTGTTTATAGTTTCAACCCATAGAAACTTCAGAAGTCTTTGATCATGTAGCATGGCCAGAACAGCTTCCACAATCGTATGGTTCTTCCTTCCTGCCACACCATTCTGCTTAGAAGTATGTGGTGTAGTAGTCTCCCTTTTAATGCCAGCCTTAGATATGCCTGAGTGAACCAACTGTAATATATCAGAGGTCTTGCTTTTGGCTTGAGGGGAATGGTCCCCTTTTGAGCTTTCCTTCGGCACATCCTAGACATACACGTTCTTTCTCTACTCAGAATTTGGGCATCCCTGTCACCATTTGTCTTATACCGACTATAACTTTATAATGAAGGGGGCCAAACCTCTGATGCCAAAGTTCAGATTGAAGAGATGTGTCATAAGACATGAAACCTAGTGGACTTCCATCAACCTGATATAATGAATCAACACTAAACCCAAGAGTAAAGGCATCTTTAACATTATTTTTCCATATACGTACCTTGTAATCGTTGAAGGTTACCTTGTAGTCTTTGTCTTCCATTGCCGAGATGGACACCAGGTTCTTTCGGAGGTTAAGTGCATTTAATACATCCTAGAATTTCCAGCCTTCTTGAATGCTTGTCCTCTTCCTCAATTCGCAGCTCTCCTGTTACCTTTGCTATCAAATTTTTCATTCCTTTGATTGCCATCAAAGGGATTTTGATCATCGTCCCGGTGTGAGTCCTTTCTAGAAAGGCACTCCCTTGCATAGTGACCTTCTTTATCGCAGATGTAACATCGTCATTTTATTCCACCCTTAGGTCCAGCCTTTTCTTTTGATTCAGTCCCAGAATTATTTCCTTTCTTAGCATGAGAAGAAAAGGCAGCAGGAGGACCTTTAAGCATGGGCATTTCTTACTCTTCTTCCCTTGTTTCTTCTTGAATGCATCTAGCCATTAATTCCTTGAAACTAGGAATTACATTATTGTTTAGAAGAGTAGTCATGTACCATTCAGATGGTAATCCTCCAAGAGTCATGAGTTCCATTTCCCTGTTAGTAATAGCCTCCCCAATAGATAGGAGATCGTTCTTGATCTCAGTTATTCTTAAGAAGTATGCATGCATACTCTCATCTTTACCCTTCTTGATTTCCCTCAACTTATTTCTAGGAAACAAAACTTGATTTGCATCATTAACTTTAAATAAACTCACCAGTCTATCGTAGATTTCCTTGGAGGTGTCCAGTTCAGAGATGTAGGCCACAAAGTGCTTGTCCATAAAGTCCTGGATGATCTTCTGTTTTGACTTCCCCGGTTTTCCATTTGTTCAATGCAGCAGCGGATGCATTTTATGGAGGCTCAACAATATTGCCTCTCACATGATCCAACACTCCTTGATCCTCAAGGGTTAGATTGATAGACATCTTCCATCTGTGATAGTCAGCTTTCTCACGGAGCTTGTCTTCAGCAGGAAAGAGTGTTGAGGACCCCATCGTTCTTTTAGGATAGCCTTGCCAATCTTCTCTTTCGTGATTGCTCTTGCTCTTGCTCGGGCTTTGTCTTCACCTTATCTCTGATACCATGTTAAGTTATCGTATGTTCTATGCTTATGACAATTTACTTCTTTTTCTTATTATATTCCATAGATTAGCATTCACATGTACATAAAGTAAAGTGCAGATAGAACATTAAACAATCGACACAAAACAACCCAAGACAAGAGACACAAGATGTGGCGGCTAGCCAAGGACAAACCCCACAATGTGTAACATCCCTCCCTTAATAATAAATAAATAATAATAAGAACTAATAAAAATAATACAAAAATAATAATTAAATAAAAATAATGAATAATAATAAATAAATCATAATAAAAATAATAAATAAATAAAAATGATAAGTAATAAAAAATAAAAATAGTAATTACCAAAATAACAAATAATAATAAAAATAAAAAAATAATCATAATAAAAATAATAAATAAATAAAAATGATAAGTAATAAAATTAAAAATAGTAATAACCAAAATAACAAATAATAATAAAAATAAAAAAAAATAGTAATAACCATAATAAAAGAAGGAAAATTATCAAAAAAATTAGCATGCCGACACATGGAGGGTGGACATGTGGCATGCAGACACATGGAGTGTGTGCATGTGGTTTCCCTTCCAATGTTTTGTTCTATTTAATGAATGATGAAGAGGATGGAAGGGGTTCGATCATTCTGAGATTCTATCTTCATTCTCTTGGGAGAATTCTAAGACTTAGGAATACTGGCAGTAGTCGTTGATTGAGGGCTCGGGGGTGGCCAGTTGTAGCAGAATCCTGCACAATTGAGCCTACGGTTGGGAGGAGAGTCGTCCCCAAAATCTTGTGGTCACTTCGCAGTCGGAAAGTACAGGTATAATTTCATTTAAAGAATTGTTTTCCTTTTGACATTAGTTTTAGTTTTTCTTGTGCTGTTACAGTCCACCTGCATATCTAGTAGACTTGTGACCATTTTGCTCAAAATTACCAAGGCTTTGTAATTTAGGTGAGTAATTCTTTAGTGTCATAACTCATTGGAGCTAATATTATTGTGTACAAGAGCTTGTGTTGGGTGTCACTTTAATTTGTATAATCCTCCTTCTTAGACACTAATCACATTGACTAAATTTATACTTGAACCTTGAATCAAGTTGGTAGTAGGTTTCTCCTACTCCTTTTGCAACAAGATTGCAATCATATCCAAGTTCCACCTTAAGGGATGAACTCCTTTTTTTCAAATATGTAAAGATAATTTTGGATCCCAGTCATGTGCTTGGAAGTACCACTATATACTAGCAAAATATCACTTCCTTGAGTGATGGTTCTTGTGAGAATTGAGACAAAGACACATTCTTCATATTTTGTCTCCCTTTTACTTTTCTAAGATACAGAATCCTCCACATCTATTGCATGTGCATGATGATTTATTTTTCCTTTCCTTTGAGAACATTAGTAAGCAAAATTTCCTAACTTTTCACAGTTGTAACATCTAGTCTTAGATATGTCCTTCATGTGATCTTGATCTTCTATTTTTCTTCAGATTATTGTTTCTTCTTTCTTTTCCTTCCTTTAATTGAGAAACATTAACTTTATTTTATTCACCATTGGTTTTCTCTTCCTTGGATATTGGTGTCGATTTTTATTGATGATCCAGTGGATCAGTAAAGTGTTAAAAAATGAAATTGATCAAAAGTGCTCAAAACAGGTGCCAAAACATAGAGCTCACCGTCCTGAATCCAACACAAATTGAATTTCTCAAAACCAACATCATATGCTCAAGATATCACATTTTCATCATTTTCCTAAACAAGTAAAAAAATTATAGGTTGAAGGACAGGACTGCTGACTCAGTAGCTTGTACAGTGAGTCAAGAGGCTGACTGGGTACCCTTAGGCCAATCACAAGCTGACAAGTGGCATCTTCTAATTTTGGATCATGGTCAAATTTTGTTTAGCTGGTGGTTTTTGGAAGTGGTCCAATGGATGGGAGCCTCATGGCCCAATCATGGGTTTCCACGTGGCACCCTTATGGCGTGTTAAAAAAATTCAAGGTCAGACAAGCCTTAATAGGGATCGAATCACTGACGTCATGGAAAACAATGCAATGCTCTAACATTATGTTGTTGGTGGTGCTTACAATACATATGGAAAAACCCCTATTTAAACCTTTCAAAATTCATGTTTAGGGGATGAGGTTGGGGCTAAGCCCTTAGCCCTAGGTCACTACATGCCCCATAGAAACATGGAGGGGCAACCAAGGGCTCATGGCTTAGCCCCAGCCCAAGGTCATACCTTATACCACATAACCATAGTGTTGAGGTGTTAGCATTGACAGGTTGAGAGATGGGTCGAAGCCCTAGCTCCAAGTCCCACAGATCATCACAAGACCAAAGCAGAGGATTCAGGTACTACAGTTGGGAGGGGCTAAGTTAAGCCCTAGCCCAAGGCATATGATGAGCCGCCAAACCAAGGTCTGAATGAAAAGGAGCTAGGTGATGAGTGTGGCAATACTGGGTTTTATGGAGTTGGTGGAATCGTGGTCCAATGGTTGGCGAGCCAAACCAAGAAGGGTAAGCAGTTAGCCCTAGTCCCCAATAATGGCCCATGTGCCCAGATATTTTCACCCATAAGGTTATTGGGAAATTAAAACAGACGAAAAATTGCACCTAATCCGGAATGAATCCCGATGGGGCTAGGAGAAATTGGCACTCAACAGTCACCAAAACTATGAAATTTGTAGAATGGTTAGAGGGAGGAGCTAGTTTGTAGAGCAGTTAGTAGCAAAACTTCTCTACAGCATAACTTTCTCATTTTTTGGTCAAATTGAGCCTAATAACAACCCATCTTGGGCTTTTTGGATCTTCTGAAGCCATTGGAGACATTATTTTTACATTCTAAGCATTGTAAATCCATGAAATCACATATTTGAGCACTTAATGAAAGAGGCCCAACATTAGAAGTTGGACTAGGAGATGTAGCCCAAGAGTAGTGAACTCCTTTCTCATTTTGTTGTCTTTTTTTTTCTATGTATGGTATATCTGTCTCTATTTTTATGTTGCAAGTGTAGTTTTAAAACCATAAATTTATGTACTTTTTCAAATTGGTCCATTGCCTAAAATATATAAAAATATACTTGCAAATTTTTCATAAGGCTTAAAGTTTGTAATACATATAAGTTTGGTATCAAAACTCAAGGTTATTTTGAAGGTTTTATTTTCTTTACAAATATTTTTTTTATGCATACAAAGTTGAAGTTGAAAAGAGGATAAGGAGTGCTTACAGAGCCAAATCCTCAAGTGGTTTCAAGGAAGCTACAAATACCTCAAGCTTCACCAGTCATGGCACATGAAGAATGTCATGAGGGGATGTACGTTGGGTAGGGAATCCCCCCCAAGGCATGTTTTGGGGCTCAAAGCCCAAGTTTTGACCAAATTTTGTTGTAAAGCTCCACTAATTGCGAGCACGGGGCACAAAAGTATAATAGAGTCATAGGGTTGTCCCTAGTTTTGTAATGTAATGTTGACTACATAGACCTACCCATGGTCTGTGGACCATGGGATTGTATAAATAGAGCGAGGCTCTAAGTGTAGAAAAGAGATAGATAATTGAAAAGGAGCATGAAAGGTCTAAGTGATTGAGTCACAGTGCGAAGTGTGTCTTTGGGTCGTAGTGCAGGAGAAGGCTCTGCAGCTAAGTGCACAAAAGCCTAGTAGTCCGCAGCTGAGTGCGCGGGGTGGAGTCGAGTCTATAATCGAGGAAGGAATTAATAAAGAGAAGTTTTATCATAATTTTGTGTATGTGTTCTTGGGTCAATACATGTTTAATTTGAAAATGCAGTGTTTATTTACTGTGCACACCTATATGAATGATTTATATTGTTAAGTATAACTTAAAGCTAAGAATATCACTAACATTGGAATACCAGAAAAGTCTTGGGTAATAATGCAAAAGCACAGTGATCAACCATTGAGTAGGGTTGCATGTACGCAGTATACTAGGTTGCGAGGTGTGGGAAAGTGCGTGAAGACACCTCTACACAGGGTTAAACCATGGACCACTTGAACTCATCAGACATCTCCAGGGTGCAGAAACCTGGTTCTAGCACCCTCCCATATTACTTCGGGTGAGACCTCAGTCCACGCTCCGCGGGCTATTGCCAAAAGGGCCAGTAGTACTGGGATTTGTTTGGCTAAATCATCTCTGAACTTGGGTCAAGCCCCAATAAGCCATCAAATAGTTATGTTGTCGAGACCTTTCATTGCGCCCCCCTCAAGTTGGTACCCTTTTAACCAACCTCGCAGACATTGCGCGTGCACACGACGAACACAATAGTGTTGCCAAAAGGGGCACTAGTAACATTAAATGAGGCCGACAAGTTTTTGGGGCACATGATGAAAGGTCTTGGCGTTAATCTCGCTACCCTCCCATGCGAGACACTATATTTGTTGCTGAATGGATAACGGCAAAGTTGCGCACAAGGGAGAGCTACGTGCTCCAAGTCCTTAGCGAGCAAAAGATAAATATGGAACAACTCATCTTGCAGCATGACGAATTGGTGTCGCAAAATCAACAGCTAGTGCAAGTGATAGGTGATGTTTGCCAAAGAGTCGCAGAGCTATCCATCCCAGCAGATCTACCAACAAAAGTGCAAATCCACAAGTTAGCAGCAGGAGTCCACGAGGTCAGGGAAGAAATGACAATGATTCAGCTGGAGCTGAATCTTTAGATCATCGAGCTGCGGTTAAAGGTGCAGCCATCCACTCCCCCAGAAGTTAGAGAATAGCGCACTAGCACTATCACAGTGAGATTGGAGGAAATTGGAGGTGTAATACGAGACTGCACCAACATGTTGGAAGAATCACTTGAGGTCCTCACCACTCTGCAGGAGGATCCCACCATCCAACACTTAGAGATAGAGGGGCACAAACTCCAACATTGGTATGACAGTGTTTGAAGAACTGCGCAGACACTGGTCCTCACCCAGCGACTTATGAGGATGTAGTAAGCTAATGCATTGAAAGAGCAGGTGGACATGACAAGACATAAGGAGGTAGTTCTAAAAGCACACGTCTAGCCTTGGATCAATGAGGCCTTCACTATCATGGTAAACATCGAAGGCAAGCTCGTACACATACAGGGAATGCATACATTGCTGTAAAGAAGCACCCGAGACACAGAAGTCTCGGAACAATGGATGTAGCAGATCCTGCAAGTAGCAACTTAGTGCATTGCAACCTCAACACAGTTCCAGAACAGTTGGAGGGACTTCGTGCAAATATCGCCGCATCGACAAAGTGACTCAGGCAAGTCATGATGTTTGTGTTGGGGGCCTGTTGGGCAAGGAATCCCCCACAAGGCATGTTTTGGGTTTCAAAGCCCAAGTTTTGACCAAATTTTGTTGTAAAGCTCTGAAAAGTGCGGGTGCGAGGTGCGAAAGTATAATAGAGTCATAGGGTTGTCTAACCTAGTTTTGTAATGTAATGTTGGCTAGATAGACCTACCCATGGTCCGTGAACCATGGGAATGTATAAATAGAGTGAGGCTTTAACTGTAGAAAGGTGATAGATAATAGAAGAGGAGCATGAAAAGTCTAATTGATTGAGTCACAGTGCGAAGTGTCTCTCTGGTTCGTAGAGTAGGAGAAGGCCCTGCAGCTGAGTGCGTAGAGGCCTAGTAGTCCGCAACTGAGTGCGTAAGGTGGAGTCGAGTCTGTAATCGAGGAAGGAATTAATAAAGAGAAGTTTTATCATAATTCTGTGTATGTGTTCTTGGGTCAATACATGTTTAATTTGTAAATGTAATATTTATTTATTATGCACACCTGTATGAATGATTTACGTTGTTAAATATAACTTAAAGCTAAGATAATCACTAACATTGGTAAACGAAAAAAGTCTTGGGTAATAATGCAGAAGCACAGCAATCAGCCCTTGAGTAGGGCTATGCGTAGGCAGTATACCAGGTTGCGAGGTGTGAGAAAGTGCACAAAGCAACCTGCATGTAGGGTCGAACTGTGACCACTTGAACTCATCAGACATCTCCAGGGTGCGGAAACGTAGTTCTAGCACCCTCCCATACTACTTCGAGTGAGATATCAGTCCACACTCTGCGGACTATTGCCGAAAGGGCCAGTAGTACCGGGATTTGTTTGGCAAAATCAACTCCAAACCTGGGTCAAACCCTAATAAGCCAAAAATGTATGAGGATGAGAGAAATTTTAGAAAATCTTTCTTTGAAAAGGTGAAAGTTCTATTTGAAGGGAGAAACACAAGGTTGTAAGGAGAGCACTCAAATCCTCCAAAAGGTAATTGAGGAAATGGTGACAAACCACCACCTCTACCTCCACCTTTTCCTTCACCTCCATCTTCACCGCCATCTTCTTCTAGTTCAACTCCCTCACAGACCCCTCCAAGAACTCCAAAAGGACATGTTAAAACACCTTTGTTAAAGCTTGATGTCAAATTTCAATTGCTTTTGTACAACGGGGAATTAAATTCTCATAAATTGGATAATTAGGTTCGTCAGCTTGAAGTCTATTGTATGATTCAACAAATTGATGATTATTCCACTAAGATCAAACTTGTGTCTCTTCATTTGGAAAGTGTAGCTATCATATGGTGGGAGGCCGAAACCCAAGAGGATTTAAAGAAAATATGTAATATAATTTCTTCTTGGAATGATTTCACAGCTGCATTATGGAGACAACTTTATCCATTATCTTATATGCTGAAAGAAATAATGGGCTGAAATTTTTTTAGACAAGCAAAAGGTATTGTTATAACACCATTTACCACTCTTGGTAGGTCTGATGCTCTAATTATGGCTTAGGAACCCTTCCTTCCAGACTTGGTCCAAAATCTAAAAAACAATGTTTTCTTCCCTATACGCTACATTGCCCTATGATAAAAGCATGTACACGTGGGTCAATATTGTTGGAAATAATATCGAGAGGGGGGGTGAATCAGTATTTGAAAATAAATATGTTTTTCATTTCCATAATCAAATTTATATACGCTACTTCAGTGGAAGGAACTCACGTGTGCACGCAACTGTTCTTAAGGCAACCGGCGTATATCTAGCGAACTTATGATTCAATTAATTCATCATATGTTGATCTTTAATTTGTGCATCAATACTTTATTAAACATTAAATAGTAACCATGTGCAGTTAATAACATAATGAACCATCACACATAAGTAACACACATGAACATCAAGATTTAAGATGGAAACCCAATGTGGGTGAAAACCACCTGTTGTTGTCGTCTCTGTCTTCTTTTAATAATAAGAAAATTTGTTTACAACATTGTATTAGTGCAGACTCATACCAGTACACAAGGTTCTACTTGCAGAAGGTTACAACCTTCTCTCATTCTCCATCTTCTATTGGAAGGGAGCTACAACCCCTTAGCTCTTGTACTAGCCGATATGTTTACTAGTACATAGGCACCAATCTACGGAAGGCTAAGACCTTATTTCTTACTCTAGGGATCACGTTTCATAAATTTTGAGATTGGATGCTCTTGGTACACAATAGTACACATGAAGGCCTTGTTTCATCCAATTTTCATACTGGACCCAACAACAACATTGAAGCTTAGAATCAATCATCATTGCAATACAACCATCAACTACATCTGCATCAACCAATTACTGAAACTCAATATCACTCTCTGAATCAACCAAAATCAATCAATCACTAACAACCTCTAAACCTCTGACACAACTGAATCAACCATTCATTCATACTTAACCAACTTCAACAAATCCAATGGAATAGATAGATCACTGTAACTAGTACATAGATCTTAACCCAAAATACTACATCATCATTCAGAACCAACTGAAACTTCAAAAACATGTATCAGAGTGTATACGCAACTTGGAACATCCAAACCAGTGTGTATACGCAACTTCATCAAAGCGAACCAGCGTATAGATCTATAAACACTTACTTATAACTTCGCTACACTTCTCGACCTCATACATACCTAGATCATCAAATATAAAGAATAAATTATGTGTTAGAAATTAGATCTAGCCCATCAGATCACACAATAATTAGTAATTATTATTTTGATCCATCATTAGATCTCATCCATCATCACTGAAGCAAATCACAATCAATCAATCTGAACACTATCACAAGAACCCAGTCACCAGAATATAAAGCAAAACCCAGAACTCTGCATCAACAACCAGAACCAACTATAACTTCAAACATCATAATTCATAAGGTATCAACTAATTCAATGTGTCGAACCAGTGTGTATACGTGCTTTTCCTAAAGTGAAACATCGTACATATCTGCAAATGCTAACTTAAAACTTCACAAACATTCCAGACTTCATTCATACCCAGATCATATCCTTTACAGAATAAAACATGCGTCAGTATTTAAATCTAGACTATCCATGATCAAATCACATAATGATAATACATTTAAGGCTTTATGATCCCGATCCATCAACCATCATCAACCACATGGGTGTATCCTTAGATCAGATCAAGAAACACATTAGAAGCTCATAACCTGCATATATGATCTAACACTTCAAAGGATATTCAATCCTTGCACACCTTGGCCTAATGATCTTCTCCTCCTGATATAGTTTTAGGCTTTTTTCAATACCTTGGACCAAACCCACTTAGGACCAATACCTTGGACCAAATACCTAGGGTGAATACCTTGAACCAAATACCTTGGATCAATACCTTGGACCAAAATACCTTGGACTAAATACCTTGGACCAAGACCTTGGTTTTCCAACATGTACTCACCTTTCCTCCTGTGAAAGTGCATGTATACGTGTACGCTCTTTTTGTTCTGTTAATCTGCATGTATACGCCATTTTTATACAATGAAACCATGTATAAAATTTAACATACCTGAAAATGTCCTTTTTATTCAACTTCTTGATTTTGATCTGTAGTCCTTTGTTCCTTCATCCTATTATTTTGTATCTTTACTTTGTTCCCTCTGAATAGACCTATTATAATGTGATTTGCCTTTGCACATCTCTTCTGAATTGATTCCTTTGAACTACCCTGCATTTTTTCATATCTGTAAACACAACTGTCATGCATTCTGTCACATCTGATATCTCTCCTATAGGTTCATCTAGATACATAGATTCATCTAGTTTCCATATACAAGTGAGTTGTTCTGCTATAAGTGGGTTGCCATCAAGTACAAACACATGCATCATAATGCCAACAATCTCACCCTTTGGACTTGATGGCAACCATGTTGGTGTTGATTACCGCAAGCTGTAGAAACTGTTAGAGATAACAAGCAACACCAAAGCAACACCAAAATACTCTCCCCCTTTGACATTAAGGGCAAAGGGCAGACCAAAATGAAGACTTTCATATCTAAATAGCTCAATATAAACATTGATCATGCTCCCCCTAGGAATATGTTGAATTCTCTGATGAACTCCCCCTTTGTTTATGCTGAGATGCACTATATCATCCATGCTCCCCCTGAGCACATGCAAAGTCCGCAAATATTTTCCAAAAGAATAACATGACTCTATCACTCAACTAAGTGAATTTGACCTTCCTATCACCAATGAATCATACATATATCAATCTCCCAACCAAGTGGGGATATATCAATTTATACATGACTCAAATATAGCAATTATTACATCATCCTTCCTATGCATAGTGGGGGTACAAATTACATCATATAAACAAAAAGGACTCATCACAAATTATTACATCATGGGTCTTTATATTACCTTTACATCGAATGATATACATGATGTTTATAACAGAGACCAAATATCTAGACAAGACCATGATAGTCATCAGCAACTATTATACACCATGTATGATCTGCACCATAAGCATCTGTCAACAACATCCAGACCTGTAACCTGTGTATGTCCATCATCAGTTCCGAAGATATGACAAAGTAAATATCATCAACCTATGACTAAGTATGTTGTATATAGATATCAACTCATCCTCTTGATCTCATCAAGATCAACTTGCTTCATTTCCTTAGTAGAAAGAACCTTATCATAACCTTCCATGAATCAACTAAGCATATGTCATATATCCAAGCAGTAACACAAAATCATTCACATCATATCATATGTGAAAACACCATAGTCATCACATCATCATCAAGAACTGCAAGATCTTTCACAAGAATCCTTAATATATCAACCATGTATCATCACTAGGGAACATCCCACATATGATAAGCATAACATATGTGAGTATCAACCTATCATCATAAGGTAAGAACTCATCATCATTATGTGTCTAAGTAAGCCATGTCTTTGAATATCCATGTCTTCAAATAGCTATGTCTTCATGTGGCCTGCAATAACACCATTCTCTTGGCCAACCAACAATATTTATCAATATGCAACTTAAGTAATCATCTGTATATCCAACATACTGTATATCCAAAAAAGAGATAACAATATGTATCTAGCTTTCTTGATTTCATCAACAAAAAAAATCCTCAACCATGTGAGAGCCAGGAACTATAGGAATCCTACATCATAATTGCATATGAACTTTATGCATCTTTGAAGGCATGATGACAACAACATAAAAGAAATGAGTGGTTCATCATCAAATAATGAAGTTGTGTACTCAAGATTTTCACTTCTCCTTGTCCTTATGAAGATCACCATGTAAGAAACATATATGTACTATATGCATCATCAAAAATTCATTCACAATCATCCATAAATAAGATCTGAATACCAACTATGTGACCCCAAGTATCATCTGAGATTTTATCATGGGCAACTCATAATCGTAACATAGCAAGATGTATCATTTAGCCACATAAGTGTCATCATCATTGATTAGGTACCAAAGACTTATAAACATAATTCCAACAATGCTTTATTAGAAGCATAGCATGTTCTCCCCCTGAACCTGTTTGACCTGTTCACTGTCAGATCTGATCATTGCATATGTCAGTAAGAAGTATCAAGGCATCATGATCAATTAGATATAAATCAAGTTATCAACAACTTGTGAGGATAAAAAGCACTTCTAAATAACATCCATAGATTGTCGTCATCTTTCATCATGACAAAAAAGGTAACTGATAATTATCTGAATCATATCAAATCAATTTTTCTAAGTCTGTCCCACTGCATTTTTCCTCAAATCAATATATACGTGACTGTGTAGCTTTGAACTCACATATATATGCTACTTGTCTTCAAGGAACTTGCGTATGAGAGTTAGAACAGTGAAGTTTCACCCTTTCAACTCCCCCTGAGTTTGTTATGTTTGTACACTGTGCCATGCCACATTTTTCTGATTGTACTTCCTCCTTCTTCCATATCTTCGATGATGATGTTTTCTCCTTTTGGTATGGTGTCCAAAATTTTCTCCTACATTCCTTTGATATATGTCCAAACTTGTTACATGCATAACATCTTACATGTTTCATATTTCTTCTATAGCAGTCAATGGCTTTGTGACCAAAAATATTGCAATAAAAACAATATCCCTTAAAGTACCTAGAAGCTGATGATCTTTTTGTGTGATGGTCTTGAACCATTATACTTTCGCATCTCGTTGCAACATGTCCAAGATTATGACATATAAAACATTCAACATTATTAATTTGAGGAAATAACCGACTATCACTTCCACAGTTGGGGGTAAAAGATTTTCTTTCCTTTGTTGTTGATGGGGTAGACCTCTAATCTCCTTGTTGGGCATTTAGATTTTGCATTAGAGTTCCTTGCCTCACCTTGTGAGCTAGATTCACCTTCAATAGACTCATGAAAACCAAGACTAGTTTTGATGGCAGGAGACCTTTGACTATTAAGAATATCATCCAAAATCTTAGTGCTATCTTGAAATCATAAAAGCTTATCCTTTTCTTCTAATTTACCTTTTAGGATATTTACCTCAACCTGATATTGCTCTTCCTTTTCAAGATACTGTTTCTTCATGATTTCTTCAGCTTTTCTTCCTTCTTCCACTTGTGGCCTTAATTCGAGAACTTCATTTTCTTGTTCTTCAAGAGCTTAGAGTAGTTCTTCATTTTGCTTATTTGATTTTTCAAGATCTTCTTTTAGAGAGAGGATCTTAGCTTCAAGACTTTCATAGTAAATGAATCTATCTTTAAGTTTATTGATTGTTGTGCTCCTTTTATTTACTTCATTTCTTAATGATGTCACTTCATCCTGCAGATTTTGACATTGATCTTCCTTTTCCTTGTACTCCTTCCTTAGTTTGTTTCCTTCCTCCAGTTGAGTGTTTAGTCTGGTAGCTTCTTCTTTGGAGGCACACTCCCTTTTGTCCAATAAATCTTGTTGATCTCTAATTTATTCTGTGATTTTTTTTAATTATGCCTCAATTTGATATCTTTCTCTTTCACCCATAAAAGCAAATTCAGTTATTTCCCTATCACTTTCATCATCTTCAAATGGATAGAGAAATGTATCGCTAGAGGATAATAGATTCATACCTGATAGTTCTTTTGCTTGTTCATCTTCATTCTGAGGTGACTCTGAATCTGAAGAGTTGCTTCCACATAATCCCCAATCGACTCTCCCACTATCATAGTTCCTTTGAGATACCTTCTTCTTTTGAGGTGCTTTCTTCTTTCCCATTGTTTCTACATATCTCCTTCAAGCAATCAAGCTTCTGCCAAAGGACCTGATCTGATACCAATTGTTGGAAATAATACTGAGAAGGGGGGTGAATCAGTATTTGAAAATCAATATGTTTTTCATTTCCATAATCAGATTTATATACGCTACTTCAGTGGAGGAAACTTGGGTGTGCACGCAACTGTTCTTAAGGCAACCAACCCATATCTAGTGAACTTATGATTCAGTTAGTTCATCATATGTTGATCTTTAATCTGTGCATCAGTACTTTATTTGACATTAAACAATAGCCATGTGCAGTTAATAATACAATGAACCATCACACATAAGAAACACACATGAACATCAAGATTTAATGTGGAAACCCAATGTGGGTGAAAACCACCTGCTGCTGTCGTCTCTGTCTTCTTTTAATAATAAGAAAATCTATTTACAACATTGTACTAGTGCAGACTCATACCAGTACGCATGGTTCTACCTAGAGAAGGTTACAACCTTCTCTCATTCTCCAGCTTCTACTGGAAGGGAGCTACAAACCCCTAGCTCTTGTACTAGCCGATATGTTTACTAGTACATAGGCACTGACCTACAGAAGGCTAATACCTTCTTTCTTCCTCCAGGGACCACGTTTCATAAATTTTTAGACTGGATGCTCTTGGTACACAACAATACACATGAAGGCCTCGTTTCATCCAATTTTCATACTAGACCCATCAACAACATTGAAGCTTAGAATCAATCATCATTGCAATACAAACATCAACTACGTCTGCATCAACCAATTACTGAAACTCAATCATCACTCTTTGAATCAACCAAACTCAATCAATCACTGAGAACCTCTAAACCTCTGACACAACTTAATCAACCATTCATTCATAATTAATCAACTTCAACAAATCCACTGGAACAAATGGATCATTGTAACCAGTACATAGATCTAAGCCCAGAATATTGCATCATCATTCAAAACTGGCTAAAACTTCAAAAACATGCATCAGAGTGTATACACAACTTGGAATAGTCGAACCAGTGTGTATAGGCAACTTCATCAAAGTGAACCAACGTCTAGATCTCTAAATACTTGCTTATAACTTCGCTGCACTTCCTGACTTCAGACATACCCAGGTCATCAAATATAAAGGATAAAACATGTGTTAGAAATTATATCTAGCACATCACATCACATAATTATTAGTCATTATGATCCTGATCCATCATTAGATCTCATGCATCATCACTGAAGCAAATCACAATCAATCAATCTGAACACTGTCACCAGAACATAAAGCGAAACCTAGAACTCTGCATTAACAACTAGACCAACTATAACTTTAAATATCATAGTTCATAAGGTATATGTTACTTCAATGTGTCAAACCGACGTGTATATGCTCTTTTACCAAAACGAAACAACGTACATATCTGCAATGCTAACTTAGAACTTCATAGACATTCTAGACTTCAGTCATACCTAGATCATATCATTTACAGAATAAACATGCATTAGCATTTAGATCTAGACTATCCATGATCAAACCACATAATGATAATACATTTAAGGCTTTACGATCCCGATCCATCAACCATCATCAACCACATGGGTGCATCCTTAGATCAGATCAAGCAACACATCAAAAGCTCATAACCTGCATATATGATCTAACACTTTAGAAGATATTCAATCCTTGCACACCTTGGCCTAATGATATTCTCCTCCTTATATAGTTTTAGGCCTTTCTCAATACCTTGGACCAAAACCACTTAGGACCAATACCTTGGACCAAATACCTAGGGTCAATATCTCAAACCAAATACCTTGGATCAATACCTTGGACTAAATACCTCAGACCAAAACCTTGGTTTTCCAACATGTACATGCCTTTCCTCTTGTGAAAGTGTGTGTATACATATACGATCTTTTTGTTCTGTTAATCCGTGTGTATACGCTATTTTTATATAGTGAATTTGCATATACAACTTAACATACCTGAAAATGTCCTTTTTATTCAACTTCTTCATTTTGATCTGTGGTCCTTTGTTCCTTCATCTTATTATTTTGTATCATTACTTTGTTCCCTCTGAATAGACCTGTTATAATGTGATTTGCCTTTGCACATCTCTTCTGAATTGATTCTTTTGAACTACCCTGCATTTTTTCATATCTGTAAACACAACTATCATGCATTCTGTCACATCTGATATCTCTCCTATAGGTTCATCTAGATACATAGATTCATCTAGTTTCCATATACAAGTGAGTTGTTCTTCTATAAGTGGGTTCCCATCAAGTACAACACATGCAT